>JASDQU011177780.1:7643-26096 GCA_032191745.1 Picea mariana
GTCTGTCTGTGCAAATTAGCCGATGGAGCTGGATGGGAATGGGATGAATGGAATGTAGTGGAAAAATTTCGATGCAAATATTGTGTATCTGGTGGACATGGTTGACTGAATCTGAAATTTTAGTGGAAGGATAAAGAGAGAGACATAAGTCTCTTTGAGAAGGAGAGAAGAAGCACATCTAATGAAACTACATTTATCTATGCCTATTCACATTCACCTCCTCCTCTATCTCTATTCAATTCTGGTCTTTGTGTTGTTTGTTTATGTGAGTGTATGGAAGCGCTTCCAATGTGGTTTCTATGACTTATTGTGATCTGTGTTTGGGTTTGTTTTATGTCATATGTATGGTGTTTGTGTTGTATATGTGAAATTGTCAAGTTATGGAGGTTGGAGGTTGAATTGGATATGAATGTGAGTTTGTAGATGATTGAAAAAATAGAGCCTAGAGTTGGGAGTTGAATCACCTCACCAGGTTGGACGTTGGTTCCTATTCCAGTCAATGACGTATCATAATTTATTGTTCTCTTTCTTTTCTCGGTTTAGCTCTGTTCCTTATGCACGTTTTCTTCCCTTTTAATAAATTAAATATTATTATATCTTTTTATCTCTAGACTTATCTAAATTAAATGTTATTATCATAATAATAATAATATGTAAATTTATATAATAATTGTGCTTGTTTTATAAATTAGTCTTATGCATTAATTGAAAAATAATTAAAAATTGCTTGCTCCAATTCGAATACTATCCATTCGAACAGCGAGTTGGGCTCATATCCTTGTATCTTGAAAACAAGAGCTGTGAATGACAAAGAGCCGAGTCCCCACCCTCAACCATCGACTCTAGGCATCCAGGTACACATTATTCCATTTTCTCCATTTTTAAGGGTTAAATAATTTACGATGATGGGTTGATTTAAATCTAGAGTATAAGAAGAAAAAATCTGAGCTGACAACCACATTGGACGTTCAAACCGATATTATAATTTCCCGTTCCTTTCTTGACAATTCTCTCAACAGACGCTTTCTTTGCCCTTTTATTATGTCAAATACTATTATATTCATTTGTCTCTGACTCTACTCTCTTTAGCCTTCCTTTCTTTTTAAACTAAACTAAATATGGTTATTATGATATCAAAGCGGAGGTATTAAAACTTTTTCGTTTGTTTTCAAACTAAATTAAATATGGTTATTATGATATCAAGGAGGAGGCAACAAAACTTTTTTTATTTGCTTTGCGTGGAGTTGGATTATGTGAGACGATTTGGAATTGGAGGTAGGTCCATATTTTTTCATTGATTTTCTTCCTTTAAAAACGAAGAAAACAGTTTACAGGTTCACAAATATTGTGAGCTTGGATGTCATAGAGTTTTAGATTTTATTGTTGTTCTAGTGGCTTTGCAGAAAAACTTTATGTAGTTACTTTGAGCGGAGTTGGCTTATGTGAGGCGATTTGGAATTGGAGGTAGGTCCATATTTTTCCATTCATTTTCTTCCTTTAAAAACAAAGAAAACAATTACCCTAACTAGRCTCTKTCATGTCAAGCTTCAATRACAKTTTACAGGCTCACAAATAGTGTGACCTTCGATGTCATATAGTTTAAGATTTTATTGTTGCTCTAGTGGATTTGACATTTTTATTAAATATGGTTATTATGATATCAGAGATGAGGCAGTAAAACTTTYTGTATTTCCTTTGCGTGGACTTGGMTTWTGTGAGGYGWTTTRGAATTGGAGGTAGGTCCATATTTTTCCATKCATTTTCTWCCTTTAAATTTCTTCCTTTAAAAACAGAGAAAACAGTTACCCTGAATAGACTTTGTCATCTCAATCTTCAATAACAGTTTAGAGGCTCACAAATAGTATGAGCTTCAATTTCATATAGTTTTAGATTTTATTGTTGCTCTAGTGGCTTTGACATTTTTACTAAATATGGGTATTATGATATCAGAGATGACACAGTAAAACTTTTTGTATTTGCTTTGCGTGGAGTTTGAATATCTGACGCGATTTGGAATTGGAGGTAGGCCCATATTTTTCCATTCATTTTCTTCATTTAAAAACAGAGAAAATAGTTACCCTGACTAGACTATGTCATCTCAAGATTTTATAACAGATTACAGGCTCACAAATAGTGTGAGCTTGGATGTCATATAGTTTTAGATTTTATTGTTTCTCTACTGGATTTTACATTTTTTTTAAATATGGTTATTATGATATCAAAGCTGAGGCAATAAAAGTTTTTGTATTTTCTTTGACTGGAGTTGGCTTATGTGAGGCAACTTGGAATTGGAGGTAGGTCCTTATTTTTCCATTCATTTTCTTCCATTATATTTCTTCCTTTAAAAATAGAGAAAACAGTTACCCTGAGTAGACTCTTTCATCTCAAGCTTCAATAACAGCTTACACGCTCACAAATTGTGTGAGCTTGGATGTCATATAGTTTTAGATTTTATTGTTGCTCTAGTGGCTTTGAAATTTTTACTAAATATGGTTATTATGATATCAGAGTTGACACGGTAAAACCTTTTGTATTTGCTTTGTGTGGAGTTGGCTTATTTAAGGTGATTTGGAATTGGAGGTAGGTCCATTATTTTCCATTCATTTTCTTCCTTTAAAAACAAAGAAAACAGTTACCCTGACTAGAATCTATCATCTCAAGCTTTAACAACAGTTTATAGGCTCACAAATAGTGTGAGCTTGGATGTGATATATTTTAGATTTTATTGTTGCTCAAGTGGCTTTGACATTTTTATTAAATATGGTTATTATGATATCAGAGTGAAGGAAGAAAAAATTTCTGTATTTTCTTTGCGTGGGGTTGGCTTATGTGAGGTGATTTGGAATTGGAGGTAGGTCTATATATTTCCATTCATTTTCTTCCTTTAAATTTCTTCCTTTAAAAACAAAGAAAACAGTTACCCTGAATAGACTTTTTCATCTCAAGCTTCAATAACAGTTTAGAGGCTCACAAATAGTGTGAGCTTGGATGTCATATAGTTTTAAATTTTATTGATGCTCTAGTGGCTTTGACATTTTTACTAAATATGGTTATTATGATATCAAAGCTGATGCAATAAAACTTTTTGTATTTTCTTTGCGTGGAGTTTGCTTATGTGAGGCGATTTGGAATTGGAGGTAGGTCCATATTTTGCCATTCATTTTATTCATTTAAAAACAGAGAAAACAGTTACCCTGACTAGACTCTATCATCTCAAGCTTCCATAACAATTTACAGGCTCACAAATAGTGTGATCTTGGATGTCATATAGTTTTAGATTTTATAGTTTCTCTAGTGGCTTTGACATTTTTATTAAATATGGTTATTATGATATCAGAGCGAAGGTAGTAAAATTTATCTATTTGGTTTCTGTGGAATTGGCTTATGTGAGACGATTTGGAACTAGAGGTAGGTCCATATTTTGCAATTCATTTTCTTCCTTTAAAAACAGAGAAAACAGTTACCCTGAATAGACTCTTTCATCTCAAGCTTCAATAACAGTTTATAGGCTCACAAATAGTGAGTGTTTTGATCACAGGGCGAACTTTGATGCCTTATATTTGAGCGCCAAGTGAGGTCAGTTAGTTCATGGTGGTGTACTGATAATGGTTTCCCATGGAGCCTGGGGATGGCTTCCCTGCTTCTGTTTCTAGTGGTGTGGTGGGATATATTCTGCATCATGCTTCCTTATTAAAGCTGGAGGCCAATGATTCGATATCACCAGAGTATTTTCCTTATATCTGAAAATAACGGCGATTCCATCATGGTTAAGTATTGTATAGTGGCTATATAATTTGTTTCTTGAAGCGTATGATCATCCTCAAAGTTTAGTTTTCTCACATTATTTATTTTAATATACGATATTATTTAATATAATTAGTTCAGTATAAATGTTTTTTTTAGTTAATTTTATTAATAGTATGATATGATTTGTGTTTTCATCTTATAGGTGGTCTGTCCGTGCAAACTAGTTGATGGAGCTGGATGGGAATGGGATGAATGGAATGTAGTGGAAAAATTTCTTGCCAAATATTGTGTATTTGGTGGACATTATTGACGGAATCTAAAATTTTAATGGAGTGATAAAGAGAGAGACATAAGTCTCTTTCAGAAGGAGAGAAGAAGCATATTTGAGAGAGAAAGACATTTCCATAGAGATAAGACAAAGAAAATTGTTACAGAGAGTGGGAAAGGGATGAGATGCCAAAAAGGTGGACATTGGATAACGGATCTACTGAACCTACATTAAGCTACACATATAGGTACACTTATGCCTATCGTGCCTCTATGTATATACATCTAATGAACCTACATTCAGCTATGCCTATTCACATTCACCTCCTCCTCTATCTCTGTTCAGTTCTGGTTTTTGTGTTTTTTGTGTATGTGAGTGTATGGAAGCGCTTCCAATGTGGTTTCTGTGACTTATTGTGGTTTGTGTCTATTTTATGTCATATGTATGGTGTTTGTGTTGTATATGTGAAATTGTCAAGTTATAGAGGTTGGAGGTTGAATTGGATATGAATGTGAGCTGGGAGATGATTGAAGAAATAGAGCCGAGTGTTGGGAATTGAATCACCTCACCACGTTGAACGCGGGTTCCTATTCCAGTCAGTGAGGTATCATAATTTTTTTTTTCTTTCTTTTCCTGATTTAGCTATGTTCCGCTCAGCTCTGTGGACATTATACACGTTTTCTTCTCTTTTAATAAATTAAATATTATTATATCTTTTTAGCTCTCGACTTATCTAAATTAAATGTTATTATCAGAATAATAATATGTAAATTTATATAATAATTGTGCATGTTTGATAAATTAGTCATTGCTTGTGCATTAATTGAAAAAGAATAAAAAATTACTTGCTCCAATTCGAATACTATACATTCAAACAACGAGTTGAGCTCATATCTTTGTATGTTGAAAACAAGAGCTGTGAATGACTAAGAGACAAGTTCTTCGTATTTAAGGGTTAAATAAATTGATTTATATTAGAATGTTTTCTTAGCGGTAATTTATAATTTACTGAGATGATGATGGGTTGCTTTAAATCTAGATTATAAGGAAGAAAAAATTGACCTGACAACCACATTGGACGTTTAGTCACGTATTATAATTTCCCGTTCCTTTCTTGGAAATCATCTCAACAAACACTTTATTTTCCCTTTTATTAAGTCAAATATTATTATATTCATTTGATTCTGACTCTACTCTCTTTTGCCTTCCTTTCATTCTAAACTAAACTAAATATGGAGCGGAGGTAGTAAAACTATTTGTATTTTCTTTGCATGGAGTTGGATTATGTGAGCCAATTTGGAATTGGAGGTAGGTCCATATTTTTCCATTCATTTGCCTCCTTTAAAAACAATGAAAATAGTTACCCTCACTAGACTATGTCATCTCAAGCTTCAATAACAGTTTACAGGCCCACAAATAATGTGAGGTTGGATGTCATATAGTTTTAAATTTTATTGTTGGTCTAGTGGGTCTGACATTTTATTAAATATGGTTATTATGATATCAGAGCATAGGCAGTAAAACTTTCTATATTTTCTTTTCGCGGAGTTGGCTTATGTGAGGCGATTTGCAATTGGAAGTAGGTCCATGTTTTTCCATTAATTTTCTTCCTTTAAAAACAAAGAAAATAGTTACCTTGACTAGACTCTGTCATCTCAATCTTCAATAACAGTTTGATGTCATATACTTTTAGATTTTATTGTTTCTCTAGTGGCTTTGACATTTTTATTAAATATGGTTATTATGATATCAGAGCGGAGGAAGTAAAATTTTTTGTATTTGCTTGTGTGGAGTTGGCTTATGCGAGGCGATTTGGAATTGGAGGTAGGTCCTTATTTTTCCATTCCTTTTCTTCGATTAAATTTCTTCCTTTAAAAACATAGAAAACAGTTACCCTGAATAGAGTCTATCATCTCAAGCTTCAATAACAGTTTACAAGCTCACAAATAGTGTGAGTTTGGATGTCATATAGTTTTAGATTTTATTGTCGCTCTAGTGGCTTTGACATTTTTACTAAATATGGTTATTATGATATCAAAGCTAACGCAGTAAAACTTTTTGTATTTTCTTTGTGTGGAGTTGGCTTATGTGAGGTGATTTGGAATTGTAGGTAGGTCCATATTTTGCCATTCATTTTCTTCCTTTAAAAATAGAGAAAGCAGTTACCCTGACTCTGTCATCTCAAGATTTAATAACAGTTTACAGGCTCACAAATAGTGTGATCTTGGATGTCATATAGTTTTAGATTTTATTGTTGCTCTAGTGGCTTTGACATTTTTACTAAATATGGTTATTATGATATCAAAGCTGACGTAGTAAAGCTTTTTGTATTTTCTTTGCATGGAGTTGGTTTATGTGAGGTGATTTGGAATTGGAGGTAGGTCCATATTTGGCAAATCATTTTCTTCCTTTAAAAATAAAGAAGAGAATTACCCTGACTAGACTCTGTCATCCCAAGCTTCAATAATAGTTTACAGGCTCACAAATACTGTGAGACTAGATGTCATATAGTTTAATATTTTATTGTTTCTCTAGTGGCTTTGACATTTTTATTAAATATGGTTATTATGATATCATAGATGAGGCCTAAAACTTTTTGTATTTTCTTTGAATGGAGTTGGCTTATGTGAGTCGATTTGGAATTCAAGGTAGGTCCATATTTTTCCATTCATTTTCTTCCTT
Organism: Picea mariana; assembly: GCA_032191745.1. Classification (NCBI taxonomy): domain Eukaryota; kingdom Viridiplantae; phylum Streptophyta; class Pinopsida; order Pinales; family Pinaceae; genus Picea; species Picea mariana. Next base: position 14,341 of record JASDQU011177780.1, read on the forward strand.
TAAATTTTTTCCTTTAAAAATAGGTCCACAAATAGTGTGAGCTTGAATGTCATATAGTTTTTTATATTATTGTTTCTCTAGTGGCTTTAAAATTTTTACTAAATATGGTTATTATGATATCAGAGCTAACGCAGTAAAAATTTTTGTATTTGCTTTGACTGGAGGTGGCTTATGTGAGGTGGTTTGAAATTGGAGGTAGGTCCATATTTTACCATTCATTTTATTACTTTTAAAAAAAAGAAAATAGTTACCCTGACTAGACTCTATCATGTCAAGCTCATGTCAAGCTTCAATAATAGTTTTCAGGCTCACAAATAGTGTGAGCTTGGACGTCATACAGTTTAAGATTTTATTGTTTCCCCAGTGGCTTTGACATTTTTATTAAATATGGTTATTATGATATTAGAGTTGAGGCAGTAAAATTTTTTGTATTTCATTTGCGTGGACTTGGCTTATGTGAGGCGATTTGGAATTCGAGGTAGGTCCATATTTTTCCATTCATTTTCTTCCTTTAAATTTCTTACTTTAAAAACAGAGAAAATAGTTACACTGAGTAGACTCTGTCATCTCAAGCTTCGATAACATTTTACATGCTCAGAAATAGTGCGAGTGTTGTGATCCGAGGGTGAGGTCAGTTCGTTCAAGGTGGTGTGCTCATAATGGTTTCCGATGGAGCCTACAGATGGCCTCCCCGCTCCTCTTCCCAGTGATATATTCTACATTATGCTTCCTTATTAAAACCGGAGGCCAACGATATGATATCACCAGAGTATTTGCCTTATTTTTGAAAAAAACGACGATTCCATCAGGGTTCAGTATGGTATAGTGGCTTTATAATTTGTTTCTTGAAGCGTATGATCATCCTTGAAGTTTAGGTTTCTCACATTATTTATTTTAGTATTGTATAGTGGATTTATAATTTGTTTCTTGAAGCGTATGACCGTCCTCAAAGTTTTAGGTTTCTCACAATATTTATTTTAATATAATTAGTTTATGATAAATGTTTTTTTCATTTAATTTTATTAATGGTATGATATGATTTGTTTTTTCATCTTATAGGTTGTCTATCTGTGCAAACTAGCCAATGGATCTCGATGGGAATGGGATGAATGGAATGTAGTGAAAAAATTTCGGGGCAAATATTGTGTATCTGGTTGTCATTGTTGATGAAATCTTAAATTTTAGTGGAGAGATAAAGAGAGAGACATAAGTCTCTTTGAGAAGGAGAGAAGAAGTATCTTCGAGAGAATGACATTTCCGTAGAGATAAGACAAAGAAAGTTGTTACAGAGAGTGGGAAAGGGATGAAGGGATGAGATGCCAGAAAGGTGGACGTTGGATAACGCATCTAATGAACTTACATTTAGCTACATATATACATTCAGTTATGCCTATCACGCCTCTCCGTATATACATCTAATGACCCTACATTCAGCTATGCCTATTCACATTCACCTCTTCCTCTATCTCTGTTCAATTCTGGTCTTTGTGTTGTTTGTTTATGTGAATGTATGGAAGCGCTTCCAATGTGGTTTCTATGACTTATTATGGTTTGTGTTTGGGTCTGTTTTATGTCATATGTATGGTGTTTGTGTTGTATATGTCAAATTGTCAAGTTATAGAGGTTGGAGGTTGAATTGGATATGAATGTGAGCTTGTAGATGATTGAAGAAATAGAGCCGAGAGTTGGGAGTTGAATCACCTCACCACGTTGGATGCTGGTTCCTATTCCAGTCAATGACGTATCATAATTTATTGTTCTCTTTCTTTTCTCGGTTTATCTCTGTTCCTCGCAGCTCTGTGTATAGTATGCACGTTTTTTTCCCTTCTAATAAATTAAATATTATTATATCTTCTTAGCTATGGACTTATTTAAATTAAATGTTATTATCATAATAATATGTAAATTTATATAATAATTATGTATGTTTTATAAATTAGTCGTTGCTTGTGCATTAATTGAAAAAAAATAAAAAATTGCTTGCTCCAATTAGAATAATATCCATTCGAACAGCGAGTTGAGCTCATATCCTTGTATCTTGAAAACAAGAGCTGTGAATGACAAAGAGCCGAGTTCCTACCCTCAGCCATCGACTCTAGGCATGCAGGTAAACATTATTTCATTTTCTCCATTTTTAAAGGTTAAATAAATTTTTTCATATTAGAGTGTTTTGTTAGTGGTAATTTACAGTTCACTCAGACGATGATGGGTTGATTTAAATCTAGAGTATAAAAAGGAAAAATCTGAGCTGACAACCACATTGGACGTTCAGATAGGTATTATAATTTCTCGTTCCTTTCTTGACAATGCTCTCAACAGACACTTTCTTTTCCCTTTTATTAAGTCAAATACTATTATATTCATTTGTCTCTGACTCTACTCTCTTTCGCCTTCCTTTCTTTTTAAACTAAACTAAATATGGTTATTATGATATCAGAGCGGAGGTAGTAAAAGTTTTTTGTTTGTTTTTAAACTAAATTAAATATGGTTATTATGATATTAAAGAGGAGGCAACAAAACGTTTTGTATTTTCTTTGCGTTGAGTTGGCTTATGTGAGGCGATTTGGAATTGGAGGTAGGTCCATATTTTGTCATTGATTTTTTTCCTTTAAAAAAGGAGAAAAGAGTTACCTTGACTAGACAATGTCATCTCAAGCTTGGATGTCATAGAGTTTTAGATTTTATTGTTGCTCTAGTGGCTTTGACATTTTTATTAAATATGGTCATTATGATATCAGAGCGGAGGCAGTAAAACTTTCTGTATATTCTTTGAGTGGAGTTGGCTTATGTGAGGCGATTTGGAATTGGAGGTAGGTCCATATTTTTCCATTCACTTTCTTCCTTTAAAAACAAAGAAAACAATTACCCTTACTATACTCTGTCATCTGAAGCTTGAATAATTGTTTGATGTCATATAGTTTTAGATTTTATTGTTGCTCTAGTGTCTTTGACATTGTTATTAAATATGGTTATTATGAACTCAGAGCGGAGCGAGTAAAAATTTCTTTATTTGGTTTGCATGCAGTTGGCTTATGTGCGGCGATTTGGAGTTCGAGGTAGGTCCATATTTTGCCATTCATTTTCTTCGTTTAAATTTCTTTCTTTAAACTTGTTCCTTTAAAAACAGAGAAAACAATTACCCTGAATAGACTCTGTCATCTCAAGCTTCAATAACAGTTTACAGGCTCACAAATAGTGTGAGCTTCGATGCCATAGAGTTTTAGATTTTATTGTTGCTCTAGTGGCTTTGAAATTTTTACTAAATATGGTTATTATGCTATCAGAGCTGACGCAGTAAAAAAATTTGCATTTTCTTTGCGTGGAGCTGGCTTATGTGAGGCGATTTGGAATTGGAGGTAGGTCCATATTTTTAGATTCATTTTGTTCCTTTAAATTTCTTGCATTAAAAACAGAGAAAACAATTACCCTGAATAGACTCTATCATCTCAAGCTTCAGTAACAGTTTACAGGCTCACAAATAGTGTGAGCGTGGATGTCGTATAGTTTTAGATTTTATTGTTGCTCTAATGGCTTTGACATTTTTAATAAATATGGTTATTATGATATCAGAGATGACGCAGTAAAAAATTTTGTATTTGCTTTGTGAGGTGATTTGGAATTGGAGGTAGGTCCATATTTTGTTGTTCATTTTCTTCCTTTAAAAATAGAGAAAACAGTTACCCCAACTAGACTCTATCACCTCAAGATTTAATAACAATTTATAGGCTCAGAAATAGTGTGAGCTTGGATGTCATATAGTTTTAGATTTTATTGTTGCTCTAGTGGTTTTGACATTTTTATTAAATATGGTTATTATGATATCAGAGCGAAGGCAACAAAAATTTCTGTATTTTCTTTTCATGGAGTTGGCTTATGTGAGGCGATTTGGAATTGGAGGTAGGTCCATATTTTTCCATTCATTTTCTTCCTTTAAATTTATTCCTCTAAAAACAGAGAAAACAATTACCTTGAATAGACTTTTTCATCTCAAGCTTCAATAACAGTTTAGAGGCTCACAAATAGTGTGATCTTGGATGTCATATAGTTTTAGATTTTATTGATGCTCTATTGGCTTTGACATTTTTACTAAATATGGTTATTATGATATCAATGTTGATGCAATAAAACTTTTGGTATTTTCTTTGCGTGGAGTTTGATTATGTGAGGCGATTTGGAATTGGAGGTAGGTCCATATTTTTCCATTCATTTTCTTCATTTAAAAATAGAGAAAACAATTACTCTGACTAGACTCTATCATCTCAAGCTTCAATAACAGTTTACAGGGTCACAAATAGTGTGAGCTTGGATGTCATATAGTTTTATATTTTATAGTTTCTCTAGTGGCTTTGAAATTTTTATTAAATATGTTTAATATTATGATATCAGAGCGAAGGCAGTAAAAATTTCTCTATTTTCTTTCTATGGAGTTGGCTTATGTGAGGCTATTTGGAATTGGAGGTAGGCCCATATTTTTCCATTCATTTTCTTCCTTTAAAAACAGAGAAAATAGTCACCCTGAATAGACTATGTCATCTCAAGCTTCAATAATAGTTTACAGGCTCACAAATAGTGTGAGTGTTGTGATCACAGGGAGAACTTTGATTCCTTATATTTGAGCGCAAGGTGAGGTCAGTTAATTCATGGTGGTGTACTGATAATGGTTTCCCATGGAGCCAATGGATGGCCTCCCCGGTTATGTTTCCAGTGGTGTGGTGGGATATATTTTGAATCATGCTTCCTTATTAAAGCTGGAGCCCAATGATACGATATAATGAGAGTATTTTCCTTATATTTGAAAAAAACGGTGATTCCATCAGGGTTCAATATGGTATAGTGGTTTTATAATTTGTTTCCTGAAGCGTATGATCATCCTCAAAGTTTAGGTTTCTCACATTATTTATTTTAATATACGATATTATTTTAATATAATTAGTTCATGATCAATGTTTTTTCTAGTTAATTTTATTAATAGTATGATATGATTTGTGTTTTCATCTTATAGGTGGTTTGTCCATGCAAACTAGCCGATGGAGTTGGATGGGAATGGGATGAATGAAATGTAGTGGAAAAATTTCGGGGCAAATATAGTGTATCTAGTGGACATTGTTGATGGAATCTCATATTTTAGTGGAGGGATAAAGAGAGAGACATAATTCTCTTTGAGAAGGAGAGAAGAAGCAACTTCGAGAGAGAAAGACATTTCCGTAGAGATAAGACAAAGAAAGTTATTACAGAGAGTAGGAAAGGGATGACATGCTAGAAAGGTGGACGTTGGATAATGCATCTAATGAACCTACATTAAGCTACACATATACGTACAGTTATGCCTATCGCACCTCTCCATATATACATATAATCAACCTACATTCAACTATACCTATTCACATTAACCTCCTCCTCTATCTCTGTTCAGTTATGGTCTTTGTGTTGCTTGTTTGTGTGAGTGTATGGAAGTGCTTCCAATGTGGTTTCTATGACTTATTGTTGTTTCTGTCTGTTTTAGGTCATATGTAAGTTGTTTGTGTTGTATATGTGAAATTCTCAAGTTATAGAGGTTGGAGGTTGAATTGGATATGAATGTGAGCTGGGAGATGATTGAAGAAATAGAGCCAAGTGTTGGGAGTTGAATCACCTCACCACGTTGGACGTGGGTTCCTATTGCAGTCAGTGAGGTATCATAATTTATTCTTCTCTTTCTTTTCTCCATTTAGCTCTGTTCCGCTCATCTCTGCGGATAGTATACACATTTTCTTCTCTTTTAATAAATTAAATATTATTATATCTCTTTAGCTCTAGACTTATCTAAATTAAATTTTATTATCATAATAATAATATCTAAATTTATATAATAATTGTGTCTGTTTCATAAATTAGTCGTTGCTTGTGCATTAATTGAAAAAGAATAGAAAATTACTTGCTCCAATTCAAATACTATCCATTCGAACAACGAGTTGAGCTCATATCTTTGTATCTTGAAAACAAGAGATGTGAATGAAAAAGAGCCGAGTTCCTACCCTCAGTCATCGACTCTAGGCATCCAGGTACACATTATTCCATTTTCTCCGTTTTTAAGTGTTAAATAAATTTTTTCGTATTAGAATGTTTTCTTAGCGGTAATTTACAGGTTACTGAGATGATGATGGGTTGATTTAAATATGGAGTATAAGGAAGAAAAATCTGAGCTGACAACCACATTGGACGTTACCCTGAATAGACTCTGTCATCTCAAAACAGAAAAAACAGTTACCCTGAATAGACGTTGTCATCTCAAGCTTCAGTAATAGTTTACAGGCTCACAAATAGTGTGAGCTTGGATGTCATATAGTTTTAGATTTTATTGTTGCTCTAGCGGCTTTGACATTTTTACTAAATATGGCTATTATGATATTAGAGCTAACACCGTAAAACTTTTTGTATTTTCTTTGTGTGAAGTTGCCTTATGTCAGGGGATTTGGAATTGGAGGTACATCCATATTTTGCAGTATCTACCATTGTGATGGTCTTTTTGTAGACTATGAGAATGGCCATCTTCGAAAAACAATCAACCACCAAAAACACACAATCATTTCCTTACTTGGTGGATGAAAGGCAAGACCTATAATCCATCGATATGGATCCCCAAGGCCTCTCGAGAGTAGGAAGAGGGGTGTATAAGCCTTTCTTCTTGATGGTTGGCTTGGCAATGGCACAGGAAATGCAATATCTGATATACTTGTTGATGTCCTGTCAAAGTTTTGGCCAATTATAATATTTCTATAGAACGGCCATAGTTTTCTCCATGCCAAAATGTCATGCCATCCGACTGTAGTGAGCCTGAGCCTCCCAAATCATCTTTGCACCCTCGCTTGCGATGGCATAATAGTCTGTCCCGAATGTGAAAATTGGTGACATTCACACATGTACCCAAGAGTTCATAGGTGGTGTAGAAGTCTTGATATTACTGATAAATTTGGGGCCACTGAGATGCCTCATTCCCATAGGAATGGAGCATGATGGTGAGTGCAGCCGTGGAAGGTTGACTGAGGTAGTCCGAGAAACAATTTTTTCTCCTTGTCTTATACTTGATGTTGAGATCAAACTGCTGCATGTAGGTAGACCACTTCTCATGGCAGTCGTTTTGCAACTTTCGTTGTGTTTGTATGAACTACAAAGGCTTGTGATAAGTATGGATGATTTTTGCCTTTCCTAGAATGTAATGTTTTCCTTGACAACAAGCTTGTACAATGGAATACATTAACTTGTCATAGGTGGGGTATTTTCAAACAATATGTGAGAGTGTCTCATTGTGGTATGCTATAGGATGATCAAGTTGAGTGAGAATTGCACCTACAACATAGTCGAATGAATCAGAATGAATATCTAATGGTTTTTGCACATCGGGTAAGGAGATTATTGGAGCTAAGAACAAACGATGCTTCAGACCATCAAATGTTTGTTGTTGTTCCTTCCCCCATGTGAACATTTCCCTACCACCGCCCTTTCTCACTTGTCTTAGGGCCCATGCAATATGGGAGAATCCCAACACGAACCATCGGTAGAAGTTGGAAAGTCCCAAGAAGCTCCGAAACTCGAAAAGTGTGGTTGTGGTTGGCGAGTAACATATGAATTGGATCTTAGCTAGATCAACATGTACCTCATTCTCATCAACAATGTAGCCCAAGTATTGGACCTTGTTCATGCAAAAGGATCATTTTTCTAAGCTGTCATATAGCATGTGCTTCCTCAGAGTGCTCAAAACCTACTGAATATGTTGCATGTTCTCCTCCCAATTTCTATTGAATATGAGGATGTCATCCAAATATACCACCACAAAAGAGTTGGTGAAGGGTCTCAATACAACATCCATCAACCTCATGAAAGTGGCTAGTGCATTTTCTAAGCCAAAGGGCATGACCAGCCATTTGAAGAGACCTTATTTATGTTTGAAAGTTTTCTTCTATACATTAGTTCGTTCGTTGGGAACCTGGTGGTAGCCATACTTTAGGTCAATATTGTTGAAGAATATTTCCCCCTTGAGTTGGTCAAGAAGGTCATCAATTTTGGGAATTGGTTATCAGTTCCTCACTGTGCTTTTGTTTAATTCTCTGTAATCAATGCAGATTTGGTACTGTCTTTCTTCTGCACCAATACAATTGGTCTTCCGAAAGGGGAGGATTTGGGTCTAATGTGTCCAATATCTTGGATCTAATGCTTGATTTTTTCATTTTCCATCAATGAGTGACGATAGACTGGTCAATTAAGAAGAGGTACCCCAAAGGTTAGATAAATTGGATGCTTGACTTGGTAGTGCATTGGTACCCAAGTGGGTGAGGAGAAGATGTCTATCTACTCCTCCATGATCCCATCCACTTTCTTCTGCTACAAAGAGAGGCTCTATGTTGAGGCCACAAATGTGGCAATGACGTTCTGCTTACTATGAGTACGATGTTCGATTTTTCTGGTTGTTTAACACCTTTTTCTCCTAGAGTTGGTCAACACCAAAAGACCATAGCTAATATCCAACAATCATGAAGATCCTATTGTCTCTTGGATAGATGGCTTTCAGTACTTTGCGACTTTGAAAGTTTGGTCATGGTTTAAGTGACAAAGTGGGTCCCATGTTAGTGGGTAGGAAACCGTTAGTTTTTTATCAGTCGTCCAGTCACTGTTTCGACAAGTTCCCTTCAACAAACTCTGAGCGATATGAGGTTCCAACATCCCATACCTCTGGACCTATGAAGTCCCAAATCTCAGAAGTCTTAGCTCCCTTTTATCTTAGTTCTAGGTTCTAGGGTCTTGGTCGTATGAGTTTTGAAAAGCACGAGGGCTACACTCTTAACTGTTAGTTGAGATTTTTTTAAGGCCGATGAATGATCTCGTGGATAATTCGATGACTGGCTTGAAGGAAGCATCCTTACAATCACATAACTCAAATTATATAATAGCAAAAGGGACTTCAAGGGATTGACGATCTCTCCCGACTCTGTCATGGATTTTATCCTCAAGAATCCCCCATGAGGATTTTCTAACCATCACAGAGGCCAAAGCATTATGTCTTGAATTTATTTAAAAACCTATCACTATGAGTCTTCCTTTTATAGATAGAAGAAAACAAAAAAACATTGACAGGAGATAACACTCAAACTCTTCTTCAAAATCTTCAGATCGCTAGCCCGTAGAGTCACAACTATCTAGCATCCGAAAAAAGATACAATAATATGTCGTCATCCATGTATGTCAATGATGTATTTGTATAGTTCAATTACAAGAATTCAAATCATTCCTTTCAATTCAATTACCCAGAATAAGTGTAATTAAAACTGACTATGGGTGTTCACCTCTCCACCAAACCATAGGCTGAGAGGCATTCATTCTTAGCAGTCTGGCCACCCCCGTAACAAGCCATGATATCACCAGTGGAAGTTCATGCAACTTCTCAGATATGCAAGGTTTATCATATGCTTCCTAAACATCAATCTTGCGGTCCTCATCTCTGAGGAGTTCTCTCCTGTAACCAGAACAATTTTTTTATCTTTAGTTCTCCTTCAGAATTCCAAGAGCCTCACACACTCCTCTTCTTTCTCTGAATGGTTCCCATACTTATTTGTGTATCTCCTCTCCTTCTCACCAGAAGGTTTTGGACCTGCCATTTTCTTTCTATCAGAAGGAACTTGGGGGCCTGCTAGAAACTACACTCTGTGGTACTTCAGGTTGGCAGTTTTCTATTTCCTCAACCACANCATTATGTCTTGAATTTATTTAAAAACCTATCACTATGAGTCTTCCTTTTATAGATAGAAGAAAACAAAAAAACATTGACAGGAGATAACATTCAAACTCTTCTTCAAAATCTTCAGATCGCTAGCATCTAGCATCTGAAAAAAGATACAATAATATGTCGTCATCCATGTATGTCAATGATGTATTTGTATAGTTCAATTACAAGAATTCAAATCATTCCTTTCAATTCAATTACCCAGAATAAGTGTAATCCTTATTTGTATTGAATAATACAACCATGAGACTGACTATGGGTGTTCGCCTCTCCACCAAACCATAGGCTGAGAGGCATTCATTCTTAGCACTCTGGCCACCCCCGTAACAAGCCATGATATCACCAATGGAAGTTCATGCAACTTCTCAGATATGCAAGGTTTATCATATGCTTCCTAAACATCAATCTTGCGGTCCTCATCTCTGAGGAGTTCTCTCCTGTAACCAGAACAATTTTTTGATCTTTAGTTCTCCTTCAGAATTCCAAGAGCCTCACACGCTCCTCTTCTTTCTCTGAATGGTTCCCATACTTATTTGTGTATCTCCTCTCCTTCTCACCAGAAGGTTCTGGACCTGCCATTTTCTTTCTATCAGAAGGAACTTGGGGGCCTGCTAGAAACTGCACTCTGTGGTACTTCAGGTTGGCCATTTTCTATTTCCTCAACCACAACCTCCATTCTTCCATTCATTGGGGTAGTTATTATAACAGTATTGGTTCATAAAAAATCAACACTTGTATATCATAGCAAAGTTATATTACTGATGTAACAAGTTTCAATATATAATTCAAATTCAGCCTTCAATGTAATGTGTATGTAGTGTTTACGTCAATATCCATAGATTGTATTTCCTATACCAAACTTGACCACTAAACAACTATNCATGATATCACCAGTGGAAGTTCATGCAACTTCTCAGATATGCAAGGTTTATCATATGCTTCCTAAACATCAAGCTTGCGGTCCTCATCTCTGAGGAGTTCTCTCTTGTAACCAGAACAATTTTTTGATTTTTAGTTCTCCTTCAGAATTCCAAGAGCCTCACACGCTCCTCTTATTTCTCTGAATGGTTCCCATACTTATTTGTGTATCTCCTCTCCTTCTCACCAGAAGGTTCTGGACCTGCCATTTTCTTTCTGTCAGAAGGAACTTGGGGGCATGCTAGAAACTGCACTCTGTGGTACTTCAGGTTGGCAGTTCCTCCATTCTTCCATTCATTGGGGTAGTTATTATAACAGTATTGGTTCATAAAAAAACAACACTTGTATATCATAGCAAAGTTATATTACTGATGTAACAAGTTTCAATATGTAATTCAAATTCAGCCTTCAATGTAATGTGTATGTAGTGTTTACGTCAATATCCATAGATTGTATTTCCTATACCAAACTTGACCACTAAACAACTATTGTTGTAACAACAATAACAACTTTATGTGCACATTTTATATGTCCAAATTTGCAATGTAAGGTGAGTATGTTAGGAATGAAATATGGACTATAGAAAACACATTTATATCATCAAAGCAGTATAACCCAGACGTATCAATGATGTAGTAAGCAGTATAACCCAGACATATCAATGATGTAGCAAGTTCCAGATGCAATTCTAATTCTAATTTTATATTTCAAAAAATAGTGCATATGATAAAATTGCAATGTTTAAGGCTGAGCAAGATGAGGACAAGAATATAGCTCACTGCTGTAATAACTCTCAACAAGTAACCTAGCACGGTTTAGCTGTTCAAGGGAAGTATGCTGTAATGAATAATTGTTGCAGCAAAAATAACTAGGCAAGTATACTGTAATGAATAATTGTTGCAGCAAAATTAACTAGAAAATTTAGGTTTTATTAACACAAAATCTGATCACAATATGACATTAAACAATGTGTTTATTTTCTCAAACATCAAATCAAGAACTTCATGCAATACTATGAGTTGTTTAAGCCCTTTCTGTAAACCAAGTCGGCCTCTTCACACAATTATGTGAGATAGTTTAGGAA
>JASDQU011177782.1:6180-32641 GCA_032191745.1 Picea mariana
GAACTACGATACTTAACAATGGTATTCTCAAGACATTTCTCTTCACCTTCTTTAAAAATCTTACTCTGTTTTGGTGACGAATTCCTCAACATGATATGATCATCTGGATTTGCCTTTTGTGTGATAGATAATTCAAAATTTATGTGACAAACATCTAGTATTTCCTTCGAACAAAGTGCATTTTGAGGATGAAGGTTTAAGGTTTCTTCTTCTAGTTGCATATCTTCTTCTCTAATAAGTTTCATAGGAGTACTAGAATATTCAAGACAATTTTCTTCACTTAAGTGTTCTTCAATGACTGATTTTAAATGCTGATTAGAGAATGAGTTAGAAGAATGAGGATATTCACCTTGAGCCAGAAATGAATCTTCGTCCATACTGGTCGTAGACTGAAAATACAATGATTCGAAGGAAAAAACAATTTGGTTGTCAATAAGAACCTGGTCAATAGAGTCTACCTCCCTAGCTTGTTCAACATTGTTAGAAGGATTCTTCTCTTCTTGCGAAGAGAATTGTTCTTGCAGTTGAGTGATAGGATTTCCAATTAGTTCTTCGTTAGTGCTTCAATATGATTGGATGGAAGGGATGCAAGCATCATAAAAGAGATTTAATGCCAATGACATGTCATCGAGATTAAATTTACAGAGGATATGATAAACTCTTGTCAAAAAGTCTTCCCAAGATGAATTGTCATTGATTAGCGAAGTATGAAATTATTCACATAATTGATCAAAATCATAAATTTCAAAAGCATCTACAAATTCATCTACAAATTGAAACCAATAAAAAATGTGACATGCTAGAAAGGATTCAAACCAATGTTTAATCCGACCTCTAAAAGTAAAAGAAAAAAGTCTGCATAAAACTCTTAAATCTGAGATGTCATGTTTGATGCATTTGCACCAAAACTTGTTAAGGTGGTCTTTAGCAGATATATTGCCTCCACCATCAAAGGTGAGTTTGGACAAGTGAGAGACTGTCTCGTTGGGAAAATTTGGTAATGAGAAGTTGAAAGCATGTTCCAACACAGTGATTTGGGGATCCATGGCGAAATTGAATACATTTAAAAATAAAGGCTCCTACAAGACCATCTTGTCAGTCGGCCCTCCTTCTAGCACCATTTGTTGATGGGCAAAATTGACCGCTTGTCAACTGTAGGAGTGAATCCGGTCCGGGGTTGTCTAAATAACCCAAGCCGTTTGGATTAATCCACTCCAATGGGTTTAGCGACTCTATTGGCCGATCTAATTCCTATGAAAGTGAAAAGACAAAAAACTAAAGAAACTAACTAAATGGAAAACAAACACCTGTTGAAAACTATATACAATCTAAAATATATTTACAGTTTTACTAACTAACAGAATAATAGTTCTACTTATTAAATATGCAGTGAACCGATATATTTATATTTCTATTATATGTACAGTATTCACAAAATGCAAGTTTTGATCGAAATATGCAAAATCATATATGAATTGACTTATGACAACGAAGTTGGTGTTTTTTTATTTTTTATAACTTTTATAAACAGGAAATAAAATGGCAGCTATCTAGTTGATAAATAAAAATAACAATATGTATTGTGTATCTAAACTACAAAAATGAACAGTGAAACGTGTTTAGATTATAGGAAATTTATATATTAATTAAACTAATTAAATAACACTTAACAGACTGACATGGAATAGCGTTTCCTATTCGTCCTATGCACAATATTCGATTTTGTTGTTTGATGGGGCCAACCCGCACCAGATTTTCCAAATGCTTCTCGCAAACAGGAAGCAGTGACGCTTGAATACTAATGATAGAACAAGCAAGACATATAGCAACAACAATTTATAATTTAAAAAATGATCATATTAAGATAAATCTAAGTATGAAAATTTGTGTATTACTGTTCATTGAATGGAGAAGATCAACCTTCTAATCATCAAATGTGAACAGATTAATTGTTGTATATAAATGAGAAACATAAAACATGGATGCTATATAAATCATATCACATCAACCTGTAACAAATTATGATATCTAAAGTAGTCGAAATTTGATTACAAATCGAAATGAGCAAAACTTGAACAAAAATATGATATATTGAAGCTAAAGCTGTGCAAATATCCACTTTCATTCAAGTTTGTGTATCACAAATCCATAGTTTCTACTCCCAAGTAGCGATCAGTCTTTTGCTTACAAAATCATACATTTATAAAGGCCATAGTATTAAAACATTCCTTGTGGAAATTATCAAATCGGTTCCAAAAATTATGGGGAATACAATCTCCCAAATTCCCATTCTTATCCAAAACTAACATCCTAATCTAAAACCATGTAAAGAAATAACATGTTCAGATATGCCACCAGTGATCCAATCTCCTATATAATTCGTATGTACCTGTAAACACACAAGAATAAATGATTTTAGATTGCATTTTAGTGGTAAAATCAAAGAATTCAAATTTTGGTAACTAGCTACAGAATCTGTAGCTAGTTATTATTATAACCAGTATCGTAATTTACCAAATCAATCAAAACATAACAGATGCAATTTGAGAAAACAAATCTTGTATTCTAATTCAAAAAAGACAGAATCATGCTAAAATTAAGCAAAATCATACCAACCATTATGAAATCAAATCGAATCATGTTGGTTGTAGCTGCTTATATGTTTTTTCTTTTTAAAAATCACATGTCCTGCAGATGTAAAAGTTGATGGCAGACTGGTTGAAAATCCTTTGAATTGATCAAGGGTTCACAGTGGGAGGCTGAGATACATGGCTAGACAGGTGAGAGGGGTTCTGAGGTACAAGCCTGGAGAAGTCACAAATGTTTCAACACTTGCAAATAGACCAAAACGCTCCCTTCAGCCACAGAGAAAATCTAAGATTTGACCTCTAAAGGATGAGCTATATCTCTAAATGATAAAATTTCAGGGGAAACTGCCCATGAAAAAGGTAAAGGGGCTTATTTTGGTTCTGGGTTTTCAAGGGTTTGATCTAATTCAAAATAGTTTTCTCAGAATCGCTCAAGCAAAAACATGTCTCTGGGATGCAATTACGGGGTTAGCTTTAGGAAGTCTTCTCAGGCATTATCAAACAACAACAAAGTCTAGACACCATTGGGCTCAATTAGCACTACAGGGGCGATGGCTAGCAGCACAAAACTGATAGGGTATTTGGCGATAGGGTTTGAAAGGATAGACACAGAACCATTGTCCCGAAACTTCCCCAACACAATGCAAAGGTAACTCGAAGTGCAAGGGCAGAGCGTTAATGCTATGGGTTCGGGTACAGTGGTGTAGTTCGAGGCCATGCAACCAAATCATATCTGGCTGTACTTGGAATGACACCTCAGTACATAAAAATCATAACCATTGAAAACCATGATATACATATCCAAAAATCGATCCAAATGTTAAATAAACAATGGCATTTGCACGATTTAAAAGAAACACCAATATGTCAAATAAACCATTGCATCAACGATTTCATCAAAGACACCAATATGAAAAATAACCATTGTATCAACGAATTTATAAATCGAAACCATATTAACAATAGTCAAATGCAAAGTGAGTGGTGGTTTGATACATATGAAATCAAGGTGTGTTTGAGACCAAGGAGTGGTAACCAGGTTCAAGTAGGTTCATGATAAACCAAATGATCATTAATCCTTTGATGTAATCAACATGAATTCTAACTGTGGGTTTTCACGCTTGCAGTCGTGAAAATGAAAATGAAAAGCAGGCATGCAAAAAGTGAAGGATAACGGTGTCTTTTAATGCGACAAGTTGGGACGAGTAATGAGGGTTTAAAAAACCTTGTGTAGGCAGCTTATAAAAAAAGATAGAGATTAATATGGCTTCCAACACACACTTAGAGGGGGGGTGAATGAGTGTGGGGCTCTTTTTCCCAAAACATCCCTCTTGCACTAAAACTCATCAATTAGCATTCAACATTTATTCTTTACCCATTGTTGTCATTTATAACTAGTTAGATGTGGGCACATATCAGCAACATATATTAACAATATATCATCAACAAGTCATCATCACAATGGACACAAAGAACACAAGATGTATGTACAGTTTTATTTTTATTACGGACTAGAATCCTTGAGGTTTATCAGCAACAATTGAATAGAGTACAACTCTACAAGAGCACCAGCTCTATATGCAAGACTCAACTTACATTCTCAGCACCAACTGAGATGAGGCAACAATCCTCAACATATATCAATCTGTCAACAGGTACACGACCTGTCAGTAGTGCAACCCACATGTGAATGTGCCCTAACTCACTACAGCCCGCATGTGAACGCGGTTAGTGTATAATGCAACAAGCGTCTTCTTCTAAGCAACTAGGGTTTTTCTTTTCTTCATATGCTTAGAACCCTTCTATCTTCCACTTGTCCAAACTGACCCCCAGCCAATCACAACACATCCAATCTCTCCAATAGCTTGCTCATTCTCCACAACAAATCAATATGAATGTTATCTCAATAATGTATAAACAACTAGTGTACCATAGCAATCATGTCACTACCGAATCACAAGAGTGTTTCTCACTCCATCCATCAAATCAACCAAATTGAACCACATCATAGAAGCCATACCAATAATGACCTAATAATTCACAACATATCAAACAATATCATCTATCAAGACAATAATGTAACCATACCAGTGTCTTAGTGATATATCTGAGGCCGTAGAATGTAGATCTGGAACCTGCCTCATCATCCAAGAGCTTGGCACCAGCTCAAACAAAGATATCCATGATTTTATTCACTCCACACTCTCTGTACATAGTCATCCCACTTGTACACTCACCCTATACATAGCCAGCCTACGTGTACACACACCCTATACATAGACATCCCGTGTGGGCATCAGAAAAAAGGGTTTTCTGTGACCCCGAGACTTTCATCGTCAAGATCTTTGACATTGCCGAAAATTTGATGCATCCATGAAATCCTCCTCTCGCTCTCTTCCTCAGAATAGATCTTCAATCATGATGAAGAGATCCACACCAATAAGATCTTCTCACAAGAAGCTCTCCATCAATACTCCAAAGGATATTACCAAGAAGCTCTCCATTGATCCACAANTTATCTTAGGGTTAACCACTTTCCATGAATATAAATTTCTTCAATACTTTATCATTTAAATATTCCTTCTTAATTTTGTCACTTTACTTTATCATTTAAATAATCCTTCTTGATTTTGTCACTTTACTTTATCATTAAAATAATGATTTCTTCTTTTCAAGAACTTTGACTTCTTTGACCTTTTGGGGCTTCAATCCTTCATATGTGGGTACTCCAACTTCATAGGGCCATAACTCTCAAACCGTGAGGATATATGTGACATTCCACATACCACCACTATCCATCTAGGATAGTTTCACCGAAAAATTCATTGATCTTCATCTCATTATTCCACATACAAGCATGGGTCCTCCAACCATTCTCCTAGGATAAATCAATCCGTAAAGCATCTTCCCGTGAGGGCTTTCACCATAAGGGGACCACTTTGGAGTTTATCCATTTTTGCACCTTATCAACCATGATAAGACACTAATGATTCATCTTTGCATTCATTGGTTTCCACTTGGACATATATCATTCTCATCAAGGGAATCATATCAATCAATTACTTGACATCAATCGAACCAAACCATTTACATCAATGACATATGATCCAACAATCTCCCAATTAATCAAACCATTGGCATCAATGACAACATGATCCAACAAAACTAATTTCCTTATCAGTTTCAGTTGGTCTTCAAGAATGAAGGTTAAGATGATAAATTTTATAGGTCCAAGAAGGATCATAGCATAAAAAAAATAGTGGAGTTGTTGTGATCAGTCTCCAAGTGGGAGATTGTTGGTTGTGGAGCCTGATTATCTTCCTAATTCAGAGGCATTTGTTTTCAGCCATGTTTATACTCCATAAAGAATTTACACCCCTCCACATGAGGGGGTTGCAGTGGGATCTTTACCCCACTGCAGGGTCCAGGGGGATCATCCCCCTAGTTGGGGGGTCTAGGGGAAAGCGGGCCCTCAGCAGGGGTTCAAGGGCAGCATCCTCCAAAGGAATTTTTTCCTTGTAAATGTATATTTTAATTTCATAGTAAATATGGATTGTTCATTATAATTTCACATATATAACGGTATAAGTTATGTTAGAGTTTTTTTCCCTAGAAGGTAACCCTTGTTAATGAGGGAATTGTATTGCAGTTGTGTATCATTGCGAATATTGTATTCGGAGAGAGAAGATTGTGAGATAAAGAAGAGGAAGTTACAATAGGTGTGTTGTAGGTTGTATCCCTTCATTTTGTTGGATATTAAAAAGGAAGGACCTGGAAATTTCTATGGTGGACATAGCCCACATTGGGCGAACCACGTATATCTGTGTCTCTATTGTATTGTGTATCTTTTGTTTTTTATTTCTGCATTTCTTTTATTTTATTGTTCCACGATCCTGTTTCTCTAACACATGAAACCTACACATAATAAACCAAATGACAATGCAATGGAAAACAAATCTTGGTTATGAGTGTGTCAATCAATGTCAAGTCTCTTACTCTGTAGGATGTGAAGTGCTATGTTTTAGAATTGATTCAAAGGCTTTTTCTAAGTTTAATTTTGAGTACAAACGCCTCCACAAACCTCTCTGCTCACTATTCTTCAATAGGCATAAAAGTATTTGTTCTCAATCTTCTACTGAGAAAATAAATAGCCATATAACTCTAAATGAGTTGCAACTCCTTTGGATTTATCTTTGTCTTTGTTTTCTTCTAAGAGATTAGTCAAATAATCACCAAAGAAGTCCCAAAGAAAAAATGAAGGACTAATAATATGATAAGTAGCTAGAGATCTTAATGGTCATTCAAACATAGTTTGGCATATAGAAGGTAGCCAAAACCACAATATTATGCAAAACAACTAAATCCCTATATTCTCCTCAAATAGAATCCTTTCTCTACTTACTATTCTTCAATAGTATGGTTCGTTACATTCATAATTCTACTATCAATGTTGGCATTTCCCATAGAAGATGACCTAGAGTCTCTAGTGCATAAATGCAATTTTTGGTTGATCTTGCAATAAATTTAGATAAAAAAAAACATTAGGTCTTTCTTTCTCTATCACCATATTAGAATTTGTTTGTGAATAATAAAGATACTATAAACCATATAACCCATTAGAATTTTAATACCTTTCACATAAACCATGTGTGCACAAAAATACTATATCAGTGTGAAATTGCAAATAATTTCTATGAACAATCTTATTTCTTGAGTATTTCATTTAATGTGATTCCTCATAGTAAATTATAACTAAAAAAAGAAACCAAATTATAACATGCCATGGTGAATTCACATAACCAATAGTTCACAATAAAGATAAATATTTTATTGGAAACCTAAAAGGGAAAGACAACTTTCAATGGTTGCTCAATGCTCTTATTATGAGAATCTCTAGTTACAATGAAACACATGGATTTCATTGTGCATCATCCTCTATTTGGCTAGAAAGACCCTTTGAAAGTGAAAGTAGAAAAATAAATAGAGAGCGTTAGGTAATGGGAATACCAATATGCGTGACCTTTCATTTCTCATTCCTCTTTCTTTTCTCTTTCATTTGACTTTTATTTTTCATTTAATTATCCTTTTATTTTCTCTTTTGTTCGATTAAACTTTACATTTGCATTATTTTTACTAATTTATCTAACCTTCACAAATCACCTAATTTTACTTGCATTTACTGAGTGTTACAACCATTTGCTTGTTGGGATGAGTCTTACAACCATTTTCTTGATCAGATGAATTTCAAATCATAATATAATAATCCTTCGATATGCACCATGAATCTTGTTGTAGGACTTGTAGGATCTATTAATATTTACAACTTGGTATTTTTACATGCACTTCACAAGTTATAACAAAGAATTCATCTCCCCAATGACCTTATAACCAACAAAATCTCAAAGACTTTATGTAGGAAATAAAAATAAGTCTATAGAAATATGTTTATTATGTTATTAACAATTTGAAAAATAAGATTTGACAAAATTAGAATAATATGTTAGGTGAGCCATAGGGTGTTAACTAAACTTATATTGATTTTGTTATCTAAGGGGATTTCTCTCATGGGAAAACATGAAAGAAGAGGACTCAGAAAGATAGAAGAGAAAAATGAGGAGAGAAACAAATATATAAATAAGGTGTTAGATAAACTTAGATTTATTTTGTTACGTAAGGGGATTTATCTCATGGGAACACATGAAAGAAGAGGACTCGCAAAGATAGAAGAGAAAAATCAAAAGAGAAACAAATATATAAATAGAAAATAAGGAAGTAGAGAGAGTCAAAACACTCACAACTATAATTATAGTAAACAAGAGTAAACAAAGTTTAAGAGTTCATTTTAATCTTACTCAAGATTTAAATCAACTAAGTACATTATGATGATTTGCTAAGAATATCAACCCAATAATTTAACATTAATAAGATCATTAAGGCATTCATATAATGTTTTGAAGTTTGATTAATAGACTGGTTAAAAGTGGTATCCTTCATTGCCTACTTTGATTAAAATTGCATCTGCTTTGATTAAAATTGCATGTTATAGATGTGCTTCCAATTATATTTTGTGTGATTTGAGATAGGTTGCAACCTTAGTGTTGCTACTTCCTTATGGATTGCATCATTGTTAATCAAAAATTATTAGTCCCTGCCGAAGGCGCATAGGGACTATAGCGATCGATAATTCGTTGACATCATATTAATTTGTCCTTTGACTATAAATTTTTGCATCATCTGTATTGTTCCTACTATAGAAGTAAAAACATTATTTTATATATGTAAAAAAAACTTATATGTCATCGTCTCATTGGATAATATATGCGAGGTCTTATTGCTAGCTTTGTTGTTCCCAATGTTGTAAATGTGTAGATATCCAAAGTTTTGAGCTTAGATGCTCCTTTTTCTTTTTTGTTACATTTTTACTGAAATGTTTACAAACCGAAAGTTTTGAGCATGGGACCTATTATTATTAGTCCTTATTATTATTCCTTTTTATTTGTATTGAAATGTTTGCATACCGAAGGTTTAGATCATTGAAACTTTTTTTTAGGTGCTTGAATAGGCGTGACAGCTTAAATGTTTACATGGCGCGAGGTCCCGAAACAAGCCTGACAACTTAAATCTTTGCATGCCACGAGACCCTTAAACAACCTGGCAACCTTAAATTTTTACCTCAACAGGCTTCTCAGAGTACATTTTTCCTCAAAATTTTCCATACAATGTTGCAGTGAATTTGGACAATATTGTTGTCCACCGCCAGTTGAATAGGCATTGTATGTTTAATACTTTTTCTAGGCTTGGAATGCAATTTCATCATCATTGAAGCTACATACATTGTTTACTAGGTCCATGGGTGCTTCTTCTTTGTTGGTTACTTGGTTTATGCTTGTTGTTGTTTGGTTCACAATTCAAAGTGCACTTCTGTCATTCATCGTTTCAGAGTAAGTTTCCACGCCATAATTTCATTTTCTATTCCTTCTTTGTTGTTCAATGTTTGCGGTTTGCAGGTAAGAATGTTTTCTTATTTCTACCTGCATCCTTGTCATATTTTTCCAGTTCCTTCTGTGCTTTGGCTATAGTTTGTTAATCGTTGGAGATACATATGTTATTTTTTGGTTCAGTGGTTGTTGCTTGTTCATTGTTTCGTTGGTTCATCGGTTGCCATTTTTTGTTGTTTGGATCAAGTTTACGAGTTTGGGGCCTTGGGGTTGTTGTTGGGCCTGTTTTTGATTTCTCATTGATCTGGTGCTTGTTGTTTTCTTTTGTTTTCTTTGGATTTGCAGGGTTGGGGTCCTGCGCCGACACTGGGAGTTTTTTTTTTTTTGTGGGTGCTTTGCGATGTTCAGAGCCTGCACCTGTGAGTGGACCTGCAGTTGTGTTATTTCCTGTGTCTGGTGAATTCGATATATGGCGCATGTTTCATGCACACCTGTTTTGTTGTAAAATTTTGTTGGTACTTTAGTTTTGACATGATAGAAAATAGTGGCATAAGAAATAATTGGACAACTACATGTGCAATTGCAATATCCACTATTTTTTTTGTTAAAATAAAACATGTGCAAACCGCACTTAATAGCCATATATGGTGGAATGTGCCCATATGACAATACATGTTCTTTATCATCTACACAAACTGGTGTGACCACGATACAACTTGTCTTGTACTTAAGATATGATATGTACACCAAAGATGCTGCAAAATTATAGTTCCATGTATGGAAGCATATATGAATACTTTGCCACAAAAAACCAAAATCATTTAGCTATGACCATGCAATTTCTTAATATTTTGTGGCTTGTAATATATTTTGGGTAGGAAAAAAATTTATTTATTTAAAACCATGGATGGAGAAAAGCAAAGGTTCATGTTTTTGACTACCTTTTATTTTATTTTATTGGATTCTCATTTACTGTATGTACATATTACTTGTTCTCTAGTGCATACCAACATCCATTCATGTTCATTATTTTTGGTGCCTTCTCACATTCAAACAAACATAATACCTGGAGAAAATGATGGAGTCTTGACTACAGTGGTGGAAGAGGAGATACAAAGGTACATGATTGTACTATTATTTCATATTCCGTTGTTTTGTATTTCACTTATTATCTATATATGTATTCACCTAGTTTATTGTATGTATATATTGCATACCTTCCTACATAATAACATATCTTCATTTCATGTCTTTCTACATACTAACTTCCTTCATGTCCATTGCATTTTTCCTGCATTTCTACATTTAAAAAAACAAAGTGGTTGGAGAGGACGATGGAATCTTTGGTGCAAATGTAGATGAGTAGTTACAGAGGTGCATACCTGTACTCTTATTTCATATTACACTGTTTAGTATTTCACTATTTGTATGTGTATTTTTTCTACTTGTTCTATTGTTTTGTACCTTTTTTAATTGCATGTATATACTACGTATCTTTCTGCTTATTCTCATGTGAATCATATTCTCTTTGCTGCTACATTGAAATAGATAGAACTATATTTCTTTCTTTTACATGTATTTCTTCATACTAACTTGCCTTCATGTACATTTTTTATTCGGCGTTGCTTCCTTGGAAGAAATAGATTGGTTGGACAGGAAAATGAATTCTTGTATGCAACAAAATAGGGGTATGTGGTACAATCTTTGAAAAGGTATACCAACTGTGCTAGTAAATTAAATATAGAAAATAGGTGGGGGCATATATTATTGGACTAGAAAATGATGATTTGGAAGCAATGGGCCTTTGTTCCCTCCCCATTTCTACTTTTTCCATTTTCTATTATCCCTTTTTATTTCTAATTTCTCTTCTTAGTCATCTTTCTGAAAATTCCTTGGTGTGAGGGTTGGCGAACTCACGGGTTCACATATATGGTCACTCTTCTAATGTATTCCATACTTACCCACTTTGTTGATTGTGGGTGCCGAGATGGTGGGTTCAAGGTTGTGCCTCTGGCTTCCGAGGTTCCACGATATGCATATTGGTTGTCGTGCCCCGCCATCACGCCCTATTTATTGTTATACATTTTTTTAGTCAAAAAATACGAGGCATACAATTTGATCCTCGAGTCCTCGTGTTTTGCAATTATCCCTTGACACCCTATTTCGTATTCCATCTTCTTCGACCTTGCATGTGACATTAAGAACAATTATGGAAAATATACAATGCATGTGCTTGTTTATTCCTTTTGATGTTCATCTACACATGCTTACATAAAAAAAAATTGGACTAGTGACATGGCCATAAGCAGTCAGTCATCCCAAACATCAGCAGACCGAAAAGGCCAGAGGTATAGATGCATACATGTTGTTCCTATTATGTTTACCAAACAAATATCCTCAACTATTTATTCATCTATGGCATGGTGAATATGTTCATATCATCTGCAACACATACTTTTCAATTCACAAGAAGTATCAACAAGTACAAGTGAGACTCCGAACATAGCACAAGTTCCAAAGACCAAGAGGTCTGGTTGCAAAACTTTGGATCCATAGTTCATCCAAACTGTGTGTCTACTTGTAAATTTATGCCAGGAAAAAAAGAAAACAAAAAAATAATGCATACTACCACTCACATTACTTTTCCTACTTGAAAATTGTCACCAGATCTAAACTTGTGACACCTAAAATACTATCAATAGAGGGCTTGAACAACCACCAAGCTGGACAAGTGTTCATCAGGGACATAATGTTCATATATAGCACCTACTTGGACAAGGAAAACAATACTAGATCCATTATGTGTGCTGACATGATAGACATGGAGGCCCTGATGACAATCACACTAACTAATCCTACACAACTTTTTCAGAAACATGTAGAAAAGATATTGCCAGGTAATGGGATATCCATTATGAATTTTAATATATTTCCCAAAACAGTATATTCCTATGGTGATTTTGATCGGATTATTTTTCTCAACGAAACAAGTATTGTGAAAAAAATTATCACTATTTGTTCAGAATATCGTTTTGTCCCAGACACAATTATCAACCAACTTGCACATTGCAATGACACTTACCCAATCAAAACCATTGGCGCAACTATTACAATGGAGAGAAAACTTGGCTTGCAAGACATTCTCCATATAAAAGATGGAGAGTCATACAACGACAAGGTGATGGTACCCTTCTCCATATCCAGTTTTTGTCCTTTACTTTCACATGTCCATGTACCTCGGTTAGGTTACATAAATATTGCACTGTTCCATGTTGCATCTACAATTCTTCGATACCTACTTAAATTTGTTTTGGTCATTGGAACGACAATTGAATAAATGGAAATTTCCGCTTATTCTCTTCAAAACTATAAAAAAGAAAAGGGATGTTAAAGAAAGGATCTTTCACACAACCCAAGCAACATTTGTAACAGAATTGCGAGCAAACATAGTACAAGATCTCAAGAAACTAACTAGCTCTACAACTGTTGTGCATATACATCTACATATTCATCCTCACTTTGCTCATACAAATAGCCTCACCAAATTTCTGCGAAATGCGACTGTGCTCATACAAATAGCCTCATTCATCCTCACTTTTCTCATACAAATAGCCTATATGTGTGAAATGCAACTCTCATGATTTTGCTTCTATTTTGATAAGTGATGATATGATTGATTGTCTATGATGCAGTGAAAAATGTCCATACATATATGGTCATTTCCTCAATGTTGTCATCCGAACTGTGGGAAACAAAAATGTGCATTGTGCACTTAGACAGCCTCTATTACAAGATGTGCTTCTTGGGTTAGCAGAATTTTCATATGAAGCATACCTATAGAAAATGGAAAACAATGTCTACATGTTCCGTGACTTTCAGATACATAGAAAATTTACCTTAAATGATGACAATGCAATATTGCATATCGGCTGGAAAAAAAAAATAATAATTAAAAAAATAAAATAAAATAAAAATCATATCAAGCTTTGGCACCAAACGAAAAATATCTCATTTGTACCCAAATGAATTTTCATCGGACTGGAGTTCTTTGGGGTTTACACGTATAGTTGTAAAATTTTCTTTCCAGATATTTTGTCTCTTCGTGTGTACTTGAAACAACAAGGAGAATCTAATTACAAATGCAATCCATGTTGTTATTTTGATGTTGTTTTGCATCTCCTAGTAAGAATTTTGCATATTTGTTTCAGTGTGTAAATAAATAAATAAATGGTGGTCGGCTGTGGCTTTGATGGAGGGGACTGTATGCTTATTTTTGGGTGCCCAAGTTGGACAATTTTTTTCCAATTATATATCCATGGCAGAAATTATGAATTTTTTTTGGTGCCCGAATAAAATAAATGC
This sequence comes from Picea mariana, assembly GCA_032191745.1. Classification (NCBI taxonomy): domain Eukaryota; kingdom Viridiplantae; phylum Streptophyta; class Pinopsida; order Pinales; family Pinaceae; genus Picea; species Picea mariana. Next base: position 20,069 of record JASDQU011177782.1, read on the forward strand.
TTTTTTTTCTCGATGCCCTAATTGAAAAAAAAAGGACTCGACATGGATTAAAACATGAGCTTGATGTTTTCATATCTTTCTCTAGAGATTGCATGTGCATAAGATTTTAAGTCCATAAATGGGAAGCATGAGCGAAAACCCCATAAAAAGTATTCAAATGTAAATAACTCGGGCTCATCCTTTCAACTGTTGAAATAGCCTGCTCATCTAGGCAGAATCATCAAGAATCTCCAATAATATTGGAAATTTGGCATTCATAAATCTATTAGTGATAGGCCATGGCACTATCACAAGAAAATGTCCATAGTAATATTTCCTAATGGTAAAATATTAATCGACAAGTTTCTTGTTCCCCATTTTGAGGTCTGGTTATAGCTACCATACAATGGCGAAGCTCTGCTAGTTTTGTGTTGTATTGTGCTTGGCAAACTCTTGTTCATATCCCATGGCCCCAGTTATTTTCTCGTGGAAACATATACCAAATGTAAGATAAAACCAATGCCACGATGTATTTTTTATATATATCAAATTGTTTGTTGCAAATGTCGATGCATAGTGCTCTATGGAACCTTGTGGGATCTTGCTTAGGGCCTTTTTTGTTCATGTGTTTCCTTCTGCCTCAACTTTCAATACATTTGGTGTTTACTTAGTTCTTGGTTGTATTCTTTGTTCTGGAGAATTAATAATACATTCAGGATCTTTACAGTTTTTCTATGATCTTAAAGACTATAGAGGACATGATTTTCCCTTTAACATAAGATGTCGTATGTGGTTCGTTTTAGCACTTTTCCTTGATCGATGAACTTAGCAAAATTAGTCTCCTGGAGTATTTTGAAATAAAAGAATATATATTGTGCGAAGTCCAATGGAACTATTATATCAACGAGAGGAAATTAAAATTAAAATTCATCATTGTTATACTTGCGGTGAAGATTATAGTACAATAATGTTACTTAGACATCCCAAAATTGTTTTTCTTGTAGATTTTCGAGGCTTGTCTTATACAAGCAGATCCTGGAAACTATAAGCATGGCTCATTGTATCTATTCCTTGATTGAAGAACCTGCTCACATGTTTAATGTACTTCATAGTTACTATTAAAACCATCAATGGGGGTTTTGTACAATAATTCTCACTTCCAAAAATTGCCATCACCTTTCTTTTTGCCCTCTGCTTTCCCTTTCTGGTTACTTAATCATTTTTCGTAAAAGGTATAGGTGTGGGAGTTGGAGGATTCATGTCTTCATATTTCCATTGTTAATTTTATATCACCAGCCCAATTGACCACTTCCCCATTTCATATTGAACAAAATTTTTGAATCATGGGTTCCCGGATAGGCGGGTTCAACATTGCGTTTCCATTATTTTGTTGGCTGCAAACAACATTCGGACTTCCGTGATCTACAAATTAGCAAACAAATTCATATTCATCTCATTTGATTTTTCTTTCTATTTACTTGGTCCTCTTTCCAAATGTGTCCTTTTTCCGAATGTCTCCTGCTTTTATATACAACACCTGGCGAGAGTTGGTGGATTCACGTCTTCATATTTACATTGTTACTTTTATATCACCAGCCTGACCGACCACTTCCCTGTTTCATATTGAAGAAAATTTTTGAATTGCAGGTTCCCGGATAGGTGGGTTCAACATTGCACTTCCATTTTTCCGCCGCCTGCAAAAAACACCCAAACTTTCGTGATCTACAAATTAGCAAAGAAATTCCCCTTTATCTCGTTTTCTTTCACTTTTTGTTTACTTGGCCCTTTTTCCAATTGTCTCCTGCTTTTATATACAACAGCCAAAGTTACACAATATACAAATTGATTTCTCAACATTGCACTTCCAGTATTCCCCTACATACAAACATCACCCAAAATTTTGCGATATACAAGTTGATGGCCAAAATGTGTCATTGTGACATACAATTTGACCATCGATGCCTCATGTCTCCTCGGTATGTCTTGTGACCCTTTTCTTGAAACCCGCTTGGCCACTTTCCATACTTGGGAATTTCTTGGAATCTGTTTCGCGGGTTGGTGAGTGGATGAAATGTAAAATGCATAGTCGCTCTTCCCCATCCCCACTACCTTTGTACGTATTTCTAGATATGCAATTATTAAGCTTTAATGCTAGTATTTTATCATACAGGAACCATTAAGATTGGCATTAATGTACGGAAGGTCATAGAATATTTTTCATTAATACAAATTAAACCAAGATTTGCAGAGAAGAGTGTTATCCTTTCCAAGTATTCATTTCAAACATGATGCAATCTCTTTTGTGCGTCATCTGGTTGGCACATTTAAGAAATCTCTAATTCTTAATCTCTCTTTGTCGTCACCGCCACCTTCGCACTTTTTTCTAAATATGAAATTAGTAAGCTTTAATGGTTACAACTCATTACGAACGAACCTTGGATATTGTCATTGATCAACAAAATTCTTGAGGAGATATTCCATTGATACACATTAAACCAAGATTTGTGGAGGGGTATATTTTCCCTCCCCAATTTTCATTTCAAACATCGTCTGGAGCAAACGGAAATTATCATTAACTTATGGCAACATTTTCACAACAATTATGTCCATATATAGAAAACGCCTTCGGGCATGATGGCCAGAGGTTCTAGTATTCTAGGGCATATTCTTACTACTCATCTCCCTCTGCCCAGGAGAGAAAAAGGAGATGGTCCGTTGGTGCACCGAGAGATATATTTCAAGCAAAATAATTCCAAGGAAACCCTGCCTACTCAGAAAACCTTCCCACTTGCATTGATGGCTGGCATAGAGGTTGATGCGATGGATTTTGAGCCGGAAGAAGATGATATGATGGACGATGATATGACAATGGATGATGGCAATGGAGAGATTGTTCCCACTCTTGCACCCAAATTGAAATAAACCATAATGGGTGGTACTTACCAGATCGAAGATGGCAGTTGTGACAACGCAAAAATAAAGAGTTTCATAAAAGAAACCGACTCTGAATGCAATAGCTGCTTTGTATCTTGAAAGTAGGAATTCCAGAGGTCCAAATTAGTCTGTTCTGGGTGGAAGTATTTCACTGTAAGGAAATGACCTGTTGATTCTCGCAGAGATATATTTCAAGCCAAAAAAATATTCAATTGCGGGACCACTGTCATGTTCTATGGATATAAAATTAACATCTTAGGAAATGAGGACCATAACTCCCACTGGTTCAAGGCATATTCCTACTAGTCATCTCCCTCCGCCCAGAATGGACTAATTTGGGCCTCTGGAATTGCGTGTGCAACCTGTGTCCCTGAAGTTTTCGATTTTGATGAGGTGGTTTCTTGGTGTGTCCTAGCTTTAATTTAAGGGCCATTATGTTTTCTGTGCAACATTTTTCATCTTCTTCCTCGTGAGAAGCTTGTGAGAACTATCAATTTTACAACAGGATTGTTGTTCATCTACTTCAAGCCAAGGATTTATTCCATTGCGGACCCACTCTCCTATTTATTTGTTGACTCAGGTCTTCCACAAAATATTGAGTTTGGGGCACTGAACATTGATCCATCGAGGAGAAGACTATAAGGATTTCCTAAAAAAAAGCATGGTAATCAGATTTGTATGCATGTTAGAGAGAATCGTGATGGCTCCTGCATGTTGTAGATCGTGTTCCTATTTTTATGGAAGATATGTCGAATGTTTTGGCCCAAAGAACTCAGTCCAATTTGTAAGGACAGATATATAGTGCTCAATATTCTTCTTTTTTTTAATGGATTTACTATTAAAAATTTCCCTTGGAGTCTTGGTTGTTGCTTATTTTCTGGATTTAACACCTCTTCTCATTGGCATGGTTCGATAGTCTAGTAGTTATTTGATATTGTGTTTGCTTAGGTAATTTGTTCTAAAATGGAGCATATAACAACCATATGACAATGAACTGTGTCGATCCATAAGGATTTAATGGAAACAAAAAATGAATTTCAGACAATTTCAAACCAACGTTCAATTCTATTCATAATGCAGATAGAACATAGAAATACCAGATCACAATGTTGTAGCAAGATCATCATTCTTGTTTCTAGACATGCAATTATTAATATTTAATGCTAACAACCCATAATGCAAGAAGATTAATACTTAAGTTAATATTTTACAGTCATGGAAGAATGTATCAAGAACACACTCACTCCCACAAGTTGCAATAAAATCTAATCTTAAACAAAGGATTTGCTGACAATTACTAGAAAATGATGGTTTTTCTACAATGGGGCTTGTTTGAAACCAATTCCCACTTATGAAAATTGCCCTCCTCCTTTCTATTTTCCCACTCTTTTATCCCATGTAATTTCTCTTTTTGGTTAATTATTCATTTTTTTCGAAAATTTCTTGCTGCGCGGGTTGGCGGATTCATGCATTTCGACCGAGTGCTTCCCCTTTGTCTAAATTGTACCTTCCATTGTTCCATGACCTGTAAACAACACTCCAGCTTATGTGATAAGCATATTTATTTCTGGACTCCCAGATCATCCCCTCTTTCGTGTTACACATTTTTCATTGGAATGTTTTGATATATACAATTTGACAATCGGGGCCTTATGTCTCCTCGGGAACCAGTCACCCTATTTTGAATACCATCCGACCACATTCCACACTTGACCATTTATTGACATCTCTTTCGCGGACCGTTGAGTTCACGGATTTAGGAAATTTCAAATTTCTAGTTGTTGTTTCATGTGCCTGCTACCTTTAGATTTCTTTCCAAGTATATGCAATATGTATAAAACTTCTCCAGCAATATACATAAAATATATTTCCAGGAAATGGAATATCTGTTGTAGATTTCAATATATTGGACCTTCTTTTCCCTTTTCTATACTTGACCAAAATGTCGTTTATTTTCCCCTCTACTCTCTCTTTCTTCTTACTTAGTCATTTTTCTGAAAATGTCTCAATGCGCACATTGGCCGACTCATGGGTTCACATTTGCACTCGTGCTTCTATATTTTGACTCTAACCAACCACTAGCCATTTGATGCCTAGGTACTTTTTAGATCGCAAATTCTTAGGCAGGCAGGCTCTATATTGCACTTCCATTGTTCTATGTCCTGCAAACAACACCCAGACCTTCGCGATATACAAATTTATTGTCGTTCTCCCACATCATACCTTCTTCCGTGATACACAATTTGCACACGAAAGTTCTGAGACCTGCAATTTGAACTTTGGGTCCTCACGTCTCCCGAGAAACTACTGTCACCCCGTTTTGAATCCCCTAAGTCCGCTTTCCATATTTATCCATTTCTTGGAATCTCTTTTGCACCTCCAATTTCATACTTACTCGAATTTTTTTGCTTGCAGATTCCTAGATAGGCATACTTCACTTCCAGTGTTCCTTGACCTGCAAACATCTACCTCACTTCCACAATATACAAATTGACTTTCAGACTCCTACATTAGTCCTCTTGCATATTACACAGTATACACTCAAAAGTTTCGATCAATACAATTTGTCCGTCCGACCCTCATGTCTACTTGGGAACCCTTTTCATTCTATTTTGAAGCCCCTCCAACCGCTTTCCACGGCCATTTCTTACAATGTCTTTCACAGATCGTCGGGTTGGCAGGTTTAGAGAATTTCCAATTCCTATTCATTGTTTTCTGTGCCCACCACCTTCACACTTCTTTCCAAGTATATGAAACAAGTATATAACTTCTCTAGAAACATGCAGAAAATATTTTTCCAAGAAATGGAATATCTATTACAGATGTGAATATATTAGCCCTTCTTTTCTGTCTTCTATACTAAACCAAATTCTTGTTTCTCTTTTTCCTGTACTTTATATTTCTCGTCACTTAGTATTTTTTTCTGAAAATGTCTAGTTGCGCAGGTTGGTGGACTCATGGGTTGACAACTCCTACATCATCCCCTCTTCCGTGTTACACAATATGGACTCAGAAGTTCTGATCAATACAATTTAACCGTCAGACCCTCATGTCTCCTTGAGAACCCTTGTCAGCCTCTTTTGAATCATGTCCAACCGCTTTCCATGGCCATTTCTTGAAATCTCTTTCATGGATCGTCGAGTTGGTGGGTTCAGACAAATTCCAATTCCCGGTCGTTGTTTTGTATGCTTTCCACCTTTGCACTTTTTTCCAAGTATATGCAATAAGTATATAGCTTCTACAGAAACATGCAGAAAATATCTTGCCAAGAAATGAAATATCTATTATAGATGTGAATATATTAGCCCTTCTTTTTTGTCTTCTATACTTAACAAATTTCTCGTTTCTATTTTCTCTGTACTTTATCATTCTCATCACTTAGTCATTTTTCTAAAAATGTCTAGCTGTGCGGGTTGGCAGACTTGCGGGTTCATGACTCCTACATCAACCCCTCTTCTGTGTTACACAGTATGCACTCAAAATTTTCAATCAATACAATTTGACCGTCGAGCCCTCATGTCTCCTTGGGAACTCTTGTTACCCTCTTTTGAAGCTCGTCCAACCACTTTCCACAACCATTTCTTGCAATCTCTTTCGCAGATCATCAGGTTGGCGGGTTCAGACAATTTCCAAGTCCTAGTCATTGTTTTATGTTCCTGCCAGCTTCACACTTCTTTCCAAGTATATGCAATAAGTATATAACTTCTCTAGAAACATGTAGAAAATATCTTGCGAGAAAATGTAATATCTATTACAGATGTGAATATATTATCCCTTCTTATCTGTCTTCTATTTTTAACCAAATTCTCATTCCTCTTTTCCATGTACTTTATATTTCTCGTCACTTAGTCATTTTTCTGAAAATTTTTAGCTGCATGGGTTGGCGGACTTGTAGGTTCACATTTGCACTCATTCTTTTATATCACGGCTCTGATCAACCGCATCCCCATTCAATACCCAGCCACTTCTCCCACTGAAGATTCCCAGGTAGGTAGGCTCTAGATTACACTTCTATTGTTCCGTGACCTGCAAACAATACGCTAACTTCCGTGATATACAAATTTACAACCAGACTCACATCATACCATCTTTCGTATTACAGTCTACCTATCATGGCTTCTTCCATGGTACACATTTTTCACTGAAAACTTTCGAGATATACTATTTGACTGTCGGGTCCTCATGTCTCATGTGAAACTATTGTCACCCCATTTTGAAGCTCGTCTGTGCGCTTTCCATACTTCACCATTTCTTCGAATTTATTTCGCGCATCGTCAGGTTGGCGGGTTCAAGAAATATCCAATTCCTAATTCTTGTTTCCTTTTCCCGCACCCTTTGCATTTAGCAATTATCAAGTATATACAAGATCTTATTTTTAAGTATGGAATTAACAAGTGTTAATGCTAAACCAGGATTTGAGGATATCTCCCATTAATACACATAAAACCAAAAATTGTGGATGGTTATATTATCCCTTCGGAGTGTTAATTTCAAACATCATGTAATGTCATTTTAGCGTCATCGGGTTGTTCCATTCATGAAATCTTCAATCCTCAATTCCAAAAATGAGTCTGACTGACCGCTTCCCTATTCCATACTTAGCCACTTTCCCATAATTCTACAAATATACAAACCGTTTGTTTAACTTCCACATCATGCTCTCATCCGTTTTACACGTTTTGCAATAAAAAATTTCGATACATAGAATTTGACCGTTGGACACTCACCTCTCCTAAGTATCCTCTGTAACCCTATTTTGAATCATGTTTGACCACTTTTTAGACCTTGCCATTCTTTCCTTGCTCTTCCCCATCTCCGTGACCTTCACATTTTTCTATAATGAAAAAAATGTTTATATATATATATATATATATATATATATATATATATATATCTTGTTTCTAAATATTCAATTAGCTACCTTTAATTCTAACATCCTATCATGCAGGAACTATATAGATTGCCATTGATGGGTGAAAGGCTCGAGGAGATCACCTATTAATACACATTAAATCAATATTTGTGGAGGGTTATATTATTCCTTCTGAGTGTTGATTTCAAAATCATGAAATGCCATTCGCACATCGTCGGGTTGGCACATTCATGAAACCTCCAATCCTTAATTTCTCTTCGTCATACCTGCCACCTTTGCACTTCTAAATATGCAATAAGTAAACTTTACTGCTAATATCTCATCATGCGGCACCCATAGAGATTATCATTAATGAGTGAAATGCTCGAGGATCTTTTCCATTCATAAGCATTGGACCAAAATTTTTGGAGAGTTATATTATTGCCTCCAACTGTTCATTTCAACATAGAAAAATAGATTATATACTTTCAAAAAATAAATGGGACTTTAGAGGCCATGTTTCATTTACTGCATGGATACCACCTGTGCTTCATGCTATTTTCCACATCTCCGTTGTAGTTTCCATCTGCCTCCACAACTTTTTCCCATCCCTGTGCCTTTATTCCCAATTCAACCTGATAGAGACTACGCCGCCACACAACACTTGTTTAATAACATTTTTGTTACATCACTTTCAACATCAGTATGCTCTTTTCCATTTTCTATGTCAATTTTTAACAACATTATGACATTTTGACACTATGATACTTTATTTTAAATAAAGTCATAATTATATTTTAACTTAAATAAAATTATAATTATTAGTTGATCGTTTACTGTGTATTGAGTTATTGAGTTTGTTCAAGAAATCTAGGTTTAGAAGAATGGGAAAAAAATTGACCTTTTACCCATTCAAAAATATTCAAAAAAATATTTTTAACTAATTTGTTACAGTTGATTTCAATATTTAAGTACAAAGATTAAACATACTCCGACAAGAACATGTGATCCTTACAACTAATAAAAAAACAATTGAAAAAAGAAAACCCTACAACTAATCCAATAAAATTAAATAAAATAAAATTTCATTGTGATAAGGTGTTCTTGAAATAATTAAAACCAATGTTCATACGTCTCCATCTTTGAAATAATGACGCAATTGAATAATTTACACTTTTGGTGTTAAGTGACATATGGAACTTCAATAAACATTATATTTTCAATTAATTGTTTACGTTTAAACATTAAACACATTTTTTTTCCAAATATTATTAAATATTTATTTGATTTGAAAAAATACTATTTATTATATTTTAAAATTTATTTATTATATTTTGAAATTTATTTTAAGTGGAATTAATTGTAACGACCCTCCTCATTACGACACAACTCTGATAATAGGTGAAAATTTTCTTCTGTTAAGGTGTGTGCGCTCGTGTAAAAAGGAACAGACACACTTGACTCTACGTCGCCACCCAACAATTAACAAGACGCAACCACGATGATCAAAACAAGAAGACATAAGGCACACAACAAGTAACTGCAAGCATTAATGATCATAGACATAAGGCACACATCAAATAACTACAAGAATTAATGACCATAGCCATAAGGCGCACAACACAAACATTTAACGACATACTGGGTTATGCACAGTACGAACACAGAAGGAAGAATCCACAGTAGTAGATTTTACTATTTTTGCACAGGAAAGTAGGGCGTTTAATCTTAGTCCTCTACTCTGGAGAGAGAGAAGTTCAGAAAGGCTCCTGGCCGACTGCTCAAACAGAAACTAGTAACCCGTCATGTGTGTCGCAAGAGTGGAAACCCTGCCTCCAAAGGGCCCAAAACTCTTGATACGGCACAGGATTCTTTACACAAAAATAATCACACACACAGACTTATATACTAGGCTACATGGAGGTGTCTACATCCGCCTGACTCCAACAGACCAAGCAATAAATGATTACAACTGCATACAACAATATTTAAATAATTACCATGACGACTACAGAAACAACAACCTGAATGGACTCCGACCACAACCAACCATCATTAGGACAAGGCATTAATCACAACTCAAATAACATCAATTACCGATCCAAGATTCCCTATAATTTTTCATTAGTTCACAAGTTGCCAAATCCATCCCTAAAAACAATGCAAAATCAATTAGTTATCATACCTTATTACCAATGACCCCTTGTACTTAGTTTAAGACATTGCATTCTTCTATGTTAACAATTTGACAACCTTCAACCACAACCCCACAATGATAACAACAATATTTCCTTTACTAACCCTGCCAATAAATATTATTCACATTTCATCTTGTGTCTCGTCAATATAATAAAATCCCACTCCCCTTACCATACTACCCTAACAACATCATGTTTTTAGAGTAAAATGACTAGCAATAAAATAATCATCTATGTGCTTCTTGTATGATTACCAATGCAATAAATTATAGTAACTTACAATAAGTCAACACAACATTTCAAATTATACCCATTTGACCTTGCAATAAATAACATAAAACTTCATTCCCCAATAGCTAACATCATCATTACAATTGCTTTAAATTGCTTTAAATTTCTGTATCATTTCCCTAAAACATAATCAACACTGCCTGGCTTATTATAATCAGTGGGCGAACCAATATAAAAATACCTCCCTATCATCTAACACTATCCTTACATTGTCTTATGCTGCAATGACGAAGCCCTAAAACAGAATTAACCTTACACGACAAAAACATTGCATGTACAAATAAGGAACTCACATTCATAAATTATCATTGCTTCATATAGCCTTCTTCATATGGCAAGAACATTACATTTAATTTATAGTTAAAGTAATATTCTGAATCAGCTTAACTCATTTATTAATTATAAATAAAAATGAAACATGGGATTTATCATCTAGGCAAAAATTAACATTTATTTCTAATTTAAGCCATAAATGACGCAACATCTAAAATCATTAGCTTAATCAAATTTAATCCAGAATAACGAATTGTTGTAGACTATCAATTATGGCAAATCATTAATTTATAATTAACGCAATATCCTAATCTATTAACTCATTCATTGATTAAAAGGGATTAGTTATGATTTATTAATTAAGGCAGGAATTTGACTTTAATCAAGGATTAGAATGCCGATCCTTCGGAACATTAAAAAATCACTAAACTCAATCAATCGATTCAAGGATGATGAATAGTTAAAACAGATATTTAAGCAAATTAACATTTTTATCTCTAATCCTAATTCGACTTAACTCCATAATCTAAAATCAAATTAACCATCTACCAGACACACAGTCAAGTCACAAACGGAGTCTGGACTGGAACCCATAAAATAACACTGTGGCTCCATATCTATCTAATCAATTAAAGTTGGTCAATGAGACGCTCTGAAATCTAACAATCAGCAATTCCTATCGACATTAAAGATTTACTGATGTTCCATTGTCATCTCAGTCCGTCCTTCAGTTATTATTTACTTAATTCATGTCTAAACCATGGATTACCCTAAACAGTATGCCCGTTACATTCCCGAAGACAGTAACTCAGAAAATTCAGTGCAATAAAATTTTCTGCAGTGTCTACTTAGGCACCACCCACAGTACAACCAATCAAGATAATTATTACAGCTGTCAGAGGTTTTCAATTTAGCATATCGATGGAAAAAATCAATGAAAAATTTCATGGGTGACTATAACACGTCGTTTGAGCTTTCGGTAATCCAAGGGGGCATTGACAGCGAAAGGGCGAACGAAGGGGGAGCCACCAGTCGTGGTCTTAGATCTGGATAAAACTAATATGTCAAGGAAGGAAATCCAGGATGGACATGCTGGATCAAAACCCTCCTGAAACGAACGCAATAGAAGAAGGGTCCTTCTCTCCAGATAGGGGACGCACAGGTGGGGAATTCCCTCAGAAAAGGGAGCGCCCATTTAGATTCACCCCAGGGATTCACTCGGGAAAAGGCACAGGAAAAACTCAACCCTTAACCGACGGATGAAGACAAGAGAATGCCTTGAAGAAGAAAATTTATACGTAAACACCAGATCAAAAATTTACACGAGAACGCCCAAACAAAAATTTTACACGACATGCCAGAACGAGATTTTTCTTTACTAAAATGCCAGAATGAGATTTTTCAGTGAAAATTCCTGTGATGAAGGGGGACATAACAATTTTCCATTCGCTCATCAATGAATGAAATCAAATTTTTCTTTTCTTATCTATTAAAAACAGAGCTAAATCATTTCATTCACAGAGGTAAGAAACAACAGGTTTTTTAAAAAATTTATTAACTCACAACCATTCATTTAACAGAGGCCTTATTGCCAGATCTGAATATAACGGCAGTAAGTAAATTTCAGAGCGTAAAATCTTATTCCTAAAGTTCATTTCAATTTCCAAACAAACTTCATTTTGGCAATGCATAGCAAATCATTATAATTTCCAAACGAAACTTCATTACAGAAATCTTTTAGAAAAAACACAAACGCAGAGATGTATAGCAGCAATGCCGAGAAATCTTTTAACCAAACGCAAAGAAGGGTGTTGATTCATGGGGGTTTTCTCCACTGAAACACATGGAAAGAAAACAAGCAAAATTCAGGAAACCAAACATACGACACAGCGGTAGAACGCCCCGAACCAAGGATAACTCATCGGGAGGATCGTGGGGTTATAGCAGTCTAAGCGCTGAAAGCAACAACAAGGGAATAGGATGATCCAAAATTCAACACCTCAACCCTCATCATAAGGATTCATATACAACTTTAATCATTTCACA
>JASDQU011177786.1:23881-39604 GCA_032191745.1 Picea mariana
GGGAGGACTGTAATGTCCCCACTTTGGGACATCAGGGTATTGCATAGTGTTATGATGACCAAGGTAGCCAGTTGGATATTATAGTGAATACAAAAGCTGTTGAGGGATATTTTGGGGTCCGGCTTGCATCGCTCATCCTATTTCATCATTACGATCCATTCCACACAGATTGGCTTTGGTTCCGTTGCATTCCGACGATTTCCATGATTTTGAGTATTTTGAGCTATAAGTTAAATAAATTCACTGAAGAGGTCATTTTGGGCACAATACTTGGAGGAACCTCTCAATGTAATAGGTCATTGAAATCGGGAGGAACAACACTACAGGATAGGATGATGAGAAGTGAATTTCAGTGGCCTTGGAAGCCACAAGGAGAGATAAGGTGTTTTTCAGAGGTAAAAAGGTTAATTAATTAATTAAAGTGATATAATTAATTAATTAATAATTAATAAAATTAAAGTCACTTTGGAGGGACAAGGTGAGCAGGAAGTATAAAGGAGAGGCAAGGGCCTCTATTCTCTCATTCATGTATGTTTATCATTTTTATATATGAATTCTAGCTAGAGAGCCCATACCTTGGGGGTTTTGAGGGTTTTGACTTAACAAACCCTAGAGGATGATTAAGTGGTGAAAGATTCCACATAGCTTGTCCCAAGCTTGGTCTCGTGGATGCAATACTCCCCCACACCACTCTAGTTCAAATCTACATCAGTGCAGGAGGATTCTACACCAGCCACAGGCACAAGAAGAGAAGGAGGGTGCACCATTGGAGGGTTCCAGCAAGGGGGGCACACTTGTGGAGCTAGGCTCACACGTTTTGGTTGATGAGAAGAGATTTCRGGAATTCCAGGTATTGGGTATTCTTTGCAGGTGCCATAGCGCYATTCTTGGTTGCTTCCGGGGATATTTTGATGGAGGATTGATTTTCATTGAGAGTGGGACGATTTCCCCAAGAGGAGGGCGCACCATTCTTTGGAGGGTGGCTAGATCCAAGGGTCTAGCAAGTCCTTTACCTATTTGAGCACTTGGGTTTTCATTGTTGTGTCTCGATCTATCATTCTATCGGTTTGTGGATATTTTGGAGGTCTCTAGGAGGGAGGCCAAAATATCTAGGGTTTCAGGCATCCAGGGGGCGCACCATTCCTTGGAGGAGAGTCAGATCCAGGAGTTTGAGAGGGATCTTGGAGATTTGAGCACCTGGGTTGTTCTTGCCTTTACCCAATCTACTATTTGGCATATTTATCGGAGTGATTTGTTGAGGCTATTCAGTGTTCCAGCAGGGCGTGGCCTCTTCCAGCTTGGGGGTTTGACACTTCATACGACTCAGATCTGTTCTGACATTGGTCTTCTTTTGTTCTTATTGGAGCCATATGTTGAGCATTCCAGATTGGCCTTACTCTTGTATCGGGTTCTTACTCATTATATTAATAAAGGTTAGATCTTGCTATTGGTTCCATATTTGGTGTATCTTGTACTTTCATTGATTGAATCTTCAGATATATGTGTGATTATTGAACATAAACCCTAAGGCCAAAATCAAGAGGTCAACCTGCAAGTAAACACATAACAAACAAGTAAATCAACAAAGTGTTTGACGAAATACCACACTCAATAAAAGTTTAAATTTCATGCAAGACTTGATGTTCCTGGCATATTGGCTTGGCAACATTACAGGAATTCTCAAAATATTTGACATGCAAAGTATCATCACATTGACATCAATGTTGCTATAAACAAGAAGAATAAATTGAAAGAGTGTGATAGATAAAGATGCCTAAAATCAAGACAAGGGGAATGAGCAATTCATAGAACAAAGAAGTGAGGGTTTGATGACTTAGAAAATGAATGAATAGAATCACAACTTTCACTGAACTATAATCTCAATTTTAGGTTTTGTGATGTAAGTTCATTTTTGTGTAGATTCATATCTAAACTTAAACGTACAAATTAGAAAATTTCAATTAAACATAATAGGGTTTTTCATACCAAAGGAAATCATTAATAGACTTATTTTTGAAAAAAAGAAAAACTATGCATTATCTTTACAATAAGCTTGCAAATGTGTAAAACATAGATGGATTGTTGAGAGATTTATATTCTAGTGTTAATGATATGTTGTTACCATTATGTATCTATTGCAGTTCATCATTGATGAAAAAGAGACACATAGAGATATGAAATATGCGAACATGAAGAAAGAGCGACCACCTCATTTCTTTGGGTTCACTTGGTGTCTATTCTTTTCTCTTCAAAACTATAATTCTAGCCACATATTTGTAACTAATCCTACTAATAAGTTTTCTATCCCATTATAATTTATAAGTATAGCCCATGACTAATTGATTTAGTGTTTTGCAAAGCAAAAAATAGAGGCAAAGATAACAAATTGAATGACATTATGAAGAGGGGTGATCTCAACACATTGAGTGTGGATAGTGATAGTGAATGCCATGCCAATTCTCATATTAACAAAGATGACAATGCTTATAACATATGGATTTAGAAAGACAACATTTCCAAGCTTCTCCAAAAAACTTTACTTAAAATAATGAATAAACTTAATAGAATTACTTAAGTGAACTAAGTGATGGATTTAATAACCTGGAAGAGTATATTGTATTAGCTAATAAATTAATAGATTAAGAATAAATTCAAAAAATAAATTTTGAATTACTCTTCACACTATAAATTTTGAATTACTCTTCACACTATTACGGTTCTCCATCACCCTCACCCTCACCAGCAGCGAATAAGAGAAAAAAGCAACACAACTTTAAGCCCAAAGGGACTTCTTAAAACGCACAGCCTCATTTCAGTTCATAAAAAAGCAAAAAGCAACCTCTACATTTCAATTTACGAAAAAACAAAAAGCAACCTTTCTATGCTCCAACGGTCATTCAACTCAATGGATTTAAAACCAGGCTTCGATCGATCTTTATAGCTTCTATTATTCAGACCTATCTCGGATTGATTTCCTTATTTTCATGCGCTTGCTTGCTGCAGCAATTTTATTTTATTTGCTTTCATATATATTCTGTTATTTTCATCATTTCTTCATCCTTCTTTCTTGTATTTAGTTTTTGTTGTAGAACTATTGTTGCATTGCCTATTTCTATGTATTTGGGGGTGCACCTCATTTTGTTTTTCAATTTTTTTTTGGTACATTGTGAGTTCCATCTGCAAGATTATCGCAGGACCAGAAAAAGTCATTGGAAGCGCACTGAATCAACATACATTATGCCAAGGTAAGATAAATCATTCCCTTACTGTATAGGAGTAGTTTGAGATAATTTATTGTATAGGTTTTGATGGAAGAGAACGAGTTGATTTGATTAATGCATGTATATTTTGCAGTGATGGAAATTAGGATTGGATGTCAAATTCATTGGAATTGTAGGTTTTATTTGACAATGAACTGATGCGTGCAGGATTAAGCATATCATTAACACGACTTTGAGAAAAGTTTCGGAAGAGTTATTGGGCACTGGGATTAAGGAAATTTTTCTACTCCATGCCAACATTCATGCTTAACGCGGATCTTCACACCCATCGCCACATCGGTATCTTATGGAGGTGAGTTTCTTAAATTACTGATAACAGATAGAAATTCGTATCAGAACAAGCACATAATACATGGAAATTTTATTATTTCTCACTTTCTGTTATCATAAAGATAACCTAATTTTTTTTTCATCTCTGTTAAAATTTGTTTCATCATAAAGATAACCTTTATTTCACTTTCTGATATTGAAATATTACCCTGATAGAATTGATAAATTGATTTTGAAATATTACCCGAATTGATAAAATTGATTTTGAAATTTTACCTCGTTAGAAATGATTTTGAAATCTTGCCCAGATCTGAAAAATAATGTTCCTGTATACTGGGAGATAATTTTTAATTAATGTCACGCATCTCTTCTTAACTCAGTCACGCATCTCTGTCCATATATGGAGATGAGTTTTTTAAATTACTGCTCCCAATTACTAAGTCATAAAATGACAGTGTGCATACATGCATTGACGGAACTATAGTGGTATTATATATCATAAAATGACAGTGTGCATGCATGCATTGACGGAACTTTAGTGAGCGCCTGTACGCCAATAGAAGCGTAAGAGATAAATGGGCCTCCGCCTGTGCCTCTGCATCCTCACACTTTACTTGAAGGAGGAGGAGTAAAAGGGTGAGGTTTGTCCGTTTCTGCTTATTTAAATTCAAATTGCTTCTTACTGATTAGGGTTGATTAGGGCTTAAGTCTGTGCGTAACATTTACATGAAGCTGTGAATGTGCCAACGACATACAAAATCACACGAAAAAGAAAAATACGTTTGAATTTATCACCAGAATAATATTAGTCCTTACTTTAATAGTTGAACTTATCACCACATAAAGTCATGATGTTTTGTATGACTCGGATTTATTCATCAATTTTGACAATGGCCACTTTTAAATTTAAAATAAATGAAAACTTTTTATAAAAATTGTATTAAGCAAATTTACATAGGGCCTTTACTGCTGTGGCAAAGTATTTTTTTGGCTTTTTTCTGGGGGATTTTGGTTATGGGATTAAGGCATGGTAAATTATTTTGATTTGAAATCATTTCGTTTATATTTTCGGATTATTTAAAAAATAAAATATCATTTTTTAATTTTTTTATGTGAAGAATATATATTGAAATTGAAAAATATTCTGTATAATTTAAAAATATGATTTTTTTTTTTTTATGTTAAGAATGTATATAATATTCTATATCATTTAAAAATATATAATTATTAAATTTAATCGTTTAAAAAAACAATATATAAAAAATAAATCAAAATTTTTTATAACGATTGCATTCAGCAAATTTACATATGGCCTTTACCGCCGTGGCAAAGTATATTTTTTTGGCTTTTTGGGAAATTTTGAGTATAGGAATTAAGACACGGTAAATCATTTTGATTTTGAATTATTTCTTTTATACTTTGGAATTATCTTAAAAAATGAATTTTTTATATTTTTTATATTAAAAATTTTATAAAAATAAAAAATATCATGTATTATATATATATATATATATATATATATATAATGATTTCATATTTATCTTAAATAATATATTATTAAAAGAAATGATCTGTATCTTTGATAAGTTTGTTTGGAAATAAAATATAATATAAAATTAAAAAAAATATTAATATATATTATCATACAAATATAAAATAATATAGAAATGTATCATATCTATATTTATATATATAAAAAATGATTACATATTTATCTTAAATAATATATTATTAAAGAAAATGATCTGTATTTTTGATAAGTTTGTTTGGAAAGAAAATATAATATAAAATTAAAAAAAAATTAATATATACTATCATACAAATATAAAATAATATAGAAACTATCATACAAGTTACTCCTTAATATAAAATAATATAGAAACTATAAATTTAAAAAAAAAATTAATATATACTATCATACAAGTTACCCACTTACAAGTTACCCATTTACAACGAGAGAATAGAAAGCCCAGTTTCATTCCCGCATTAAGGTACGCATTACCGCTTTCCCCATTGCCCATACCCCATTATGGGCAATGGGGGCTCGCTCGACTTCGTGGTCCCTAAACCTTTGCTTTACCCTCGTACTCAGACATAATCTCTTATATTTTGTTGAAATTTTGACATGCTTTAATCCTTTGTTGGAATTTGCTCTTCATGAAATT
The DNA here is from genome assembly GCA_032191745.1 of Picea mariana. NCBI lineage: Eukaryota > Viridiplantae > Streptophyta > Pinopsida > Pinales > Pinaceae > Picea > Picea mariana. The sequence goes on from JASDQU011177786.1 coordinate 29,598, forward strand.
TTTGACCTATCTTTTGTTGAAATTTGATCTTTATTGAATTTATAGGGTCCATTTTTATTGGAATTTGATCTTTATTAAATTTTTCATATAAATTTTACAAATAGAGTTGGTTTCTTCTACGATAAAACATCATAACTATTCTCAATCTTTAAAAATTGATCTTTAAGAATTGGTTTAAGTATTTTTAAAATTTTGCTTAAATATTTTATTTTTTATGTTAATTATAAAATAGATTTATAAATTTTACTAAATTTTTTATATGAATTTTTTAAACTAAAATTGTTTCTTTTATATCTCAAATTATAGTTATCTCTAAAAGTGGATATGAGTAGTTTAAAGATCTAGATAGAGGTGCTTCTCATAAATAGGTTTTTAAATTTTGCATAAATTTTCTTTACAAAAAAATTAATATTAATTTTAATTTTGCATAAATTTTCTTATGAAATTTTTAATATTAATATTTTAAGTAGATACGGTTTATTCTACATGCCATATTAAATCATAATTGTCTTCAGGAATTAGTTGGAACTTGTTAAACATAAGTAACAACAGGTTTTTAAATTTTGCATAAATTTCGAAGAATTATCTTGTCTTGGTGGAATTCATTGACAAATTGTGATGAGCTAAGGCTTTTGCATTTTGCTGTGATAGGAGGACGAGAGTTGAATCAAATTGATTACAATGTTGCTATTGTAGAGGCTATTTTTGTAGGTTCATCACTTACATTTTCTTTTCTCCATAAAGGAAATTCTTAAAAGAGTTGTACAATCTTATATTTAGAGTGATTGGGGTTTTTTGTTTCTTTCCATTATTTATAATTAACTATTTATATCTTATCTATATTTAATAAATATTGAAGTTCTTATTGAAGTTATATGATTCTAAATAAAAATAAATGATGTAACATAATTATGTTCTATATAAAAGTTAGTATACCAGCTAGTGTTTACTTTTGCTTTGCCGAGCTTTTTTATAATTTATTAGTATAAATGAACAATCCAGTGTGTATTCACTGAGGTTAGGAGAAACATCACACATTTCAACATTCCTAGAAATTTAATCCAATAATAAGGAAAATTCACCTCTTAAGAGCATCAAATCAAATTGGAAATTGGAGGGGAAGGGTTAATTTTATTTTAATTCTCTTCAGTGAGGTTGAAATAAATTATTGTTTTTATATGAAAATGGAAAATAGTTTTAAAAAATTATGTATACAATGATTATTTCATTTTCATAGCATATAAATCAAATTGGAAAATTGGAAGAGAAGGGTTAAATTTTTATTTGAAGGGTTAATTTTATTTTAATTCTCTAATTGAAGTTAAACTAAATTATTATTTTATATAAAAATAAAAAATATTTTAAAAAATTATATATAAAATGAGTATTAATTGTGAAAAATATTAGTATTGCTTTGAAACTAATCTACACCTTTACAACAAATTAGTATAGATTTCATGTTTTTTGGGTTTACTTTTGTTATGTTTTTAAATTTAACTTTGGTATTTAAATAGTTAGTTAAAACCTTAAATCTATGTATGTGAAAAAATATTCAACTACACTGTCCTAACAATTTTTTCATTATAAACCTTTCATTTGCAAGAAGTTATACACTTTTTTCATAATAATTCATTCATTTGTAAAGAAACTATACAAAATTAGTAGGTAGACACTATATGTTAAAAAAATATCAATTACATCTTTGAACTCTTTGATCATAATCCACAACTAAGATAGGAAGAAAACAAAACACACTAAGCATAAGTAAAAGGTTAAGTCAAAACATGAAATTTTGTAAGAAAATATATGCTCATCTCCAATAAAAAAAATAAAAATATTTAGGGAACTTTTTCATCAATATCTCCTAGGACCTCTATGTGAGTAGGTAACTTAGTGGTAGTGACTTTTAAGAAACATGATACAAACCAAGTTGCATGAAATGTGGAAACTTCTAGAAGTTTCCTAAACGGGAATGTCTACAAACATGCAAACATGACCCCCCCAAAATGGATAGGTTGGGGAAACAAGGTGTATATATATATATATATATATATATATATATATATCTTGCAAGAAAAAAAAGATTTATACACATAAATGACATTTTAAAAGGAAAAACATGTCTATATTAACATGAAGGACATGAGGCACACAATTAGAGGAGTAATGCCTTGCATGAGGATACTTGGATATAACCATTGAATATGAGCATTGGACTAACATTTTGAGTGCACCATCCTAGAGGAGAGACAATAAACCCTAGGAGAATCACTTTCTCCATATGAAGTTCAATGAGGTTGGAACCACTCTAAAACATCCTGAAACAATTAATGGTAATGTTAAAAATTTAAGTAAAATGATGAAAATGAAAGAAAAAAGAAAATGTCACCTTTAAGAATTTAATATTATGATTAATTACTAGGGTGGGTGAAATGTGACGGTAGTTAATTGAGCATGTGTATAGATTTAAAATGTTTATTAATGGTTAATGAGGGGATTCTTTGCCACCTAAGGGACCCATGGTCCTCTTGGACGAGCTGAGACAACAAGAAAAAGTCGTGGAAACCACTGTCATTTGCTTCAAAACTGCTCGGAAACGTTGTTGGCCATATCGAACAACGCTTCCAAATGAGAAAACGCCATATGATAGGGCCGGAGGCGTGTCTAAGTTGTTTCATACATGTTTTAGGACACAAACCTCTTAGTTTATAATGTCAATAAATAAGTGATACATGTGTGTCTTAATATATGAGCATGAGCTCTTGACTATGTAATTAACTATGGGATTGTATGGTATAAAAGTGATAAAAATTCTTCTTTTGATCTACCATCCCATATGGAAAAAATGATAACATTCCTTCTTTTCATTGTCATGGCACAGGGGAAAAATGAACAAAAACATATTATGAATTTTTTTCCAATTTGAAATAATTTTCTTGAAAAGTAATCTTTTATTTCAAATTTAAAAAAAATAAAAATTTATTTCAAATTTGAAAAGTAATTTTTTATTTTAATGCTCTTCCACCACACTCTCAGCACCATACATGATGAAAACTTTGCCAAAAGACTTGGTTCAGCAATAGCTCAGTGAGCTCACCCGAAGCTCTTTGGGATTGACAACTGACAATTTGTGTGAGAATTGCACAATAATATAAATGTCAATATTCATCGGTTAATGTTTAATATTTGTTTGATGTCAATATTAAAATTAAAATTTGATGTTAAACTTAGCTTACCGCATATCCTATGCATATGGATGACCTCGCTCTGCCTTGAGATCATGTGTGCAGGAGAAGGTCATTAGTGTCTCTTACGTCAGGCAAAATCAACAGTAGAGGCACCCCTCCTTCGTCCATGTGCGGAGCCTAACAGCCACCGCCTCCACCAACAAATCATTCATGCTATTGTTGGATAGACATTATCGGTTCATTCATCCTCTCAATTCTTAAATCTTCCATCACACGGGGTGAGGTTAGGTGACTTAACCATTGAAATTTGCCTTTAACCTGTAAGAAATTAGGACTTTCCCAACTTTTGTTTTATATAGTAATATTGTCCCAGTAATACTAATTTGTCTTATATAGTAATACTGTCCCACCTCTCTTCAATACGCTCTTAGAACATCTCCGTTCAGTTTTCCAAATCAAAGAGCCATCCAAGCGCTGCTTGCCAAACGTTGGACCGACTGAGCCCTACTTCCATGTGGTTGTAGGGCAACATCCTGTCAATAATGTCTATCCCAACTCTAAACACTTCTCACACTTCCCGTATATCTTCTCTAAATACATCCCACTTGTCTTGATGGGTGTGTTCATGATGTTGCTGCCATCTTGGCTTGCCACTGTGTTTGTCTGCCCCTTTTATGACATTGAGCTTCCATACATAAAAATTTCTAGGTTGACATTGAGTTTCTAGAGATAAAAATTCTTAGATTGACTTTCCCCACGTCCTTGGGATGCCCCCTTCGAAACAGAGGTTTTCCCTGCAATCCTCGGGGGTGGAGAAGTGCAGGGGATATGTTTCCCAAGGGTGGGGATGGGTTTATGTGCCATATTGATTCATATTCTTTTATGAAACACATTTGACGATTGATTTTCCATAAGATTTAGTCCATGTTTTAGCTAAGGGTTTTATAGAATTGGAAAATGTAAATGTATGCTATTTATGTCAATCTTGTTATTCACGTTTTTCTATAAATAAGATTAATCTCAGATCCTCTGAGACAAACAACAAAATAGACCAAAAAAAAAAATAGTAAAACAAAGATCCTCTAAAACCAAACAAAACTACACATTTTATGTGTTACATAACTCCTGACATAATACAAATTGTTTGTAAGACTTGAACAATAAACCCTTTCCAAATTTCCCTTCAGAAAAGTAAACCCTGGTCCGTAACAAATGTCCTTGCATAACCATACAAAGATTACTGCAGAACTTTTCACACATTGCAATGGTTTTTGTCGCACAATAAGACCACAGGTGTACTTGAGGTCGATAAATTGAATTGAGCCAAAGTTTCTTTTGGTAAGATGCAATTTATATGTTCATATGCACAGTAAAATATTTACATGCAGACCGGAAATTCAACCAAGAAACCTTCAGGCTGATTCCCAAATAACGTTCTGTCAATTGAGCAGAACCATATTCAAAAATAAAAAATGTAGTGCCTATAAAACAAAAAAACCTAGACATCTTTAGAGTAATGGAGATAACTTGGCCTCTGGCCACTATATGTTATGCTATTATAACAGTAAGAGAGAAACATGTAGACTACAACCTCAAAGTTAGAAGTGGACCAAAGAGACTTTGAACTAATCTTCATCATCTGCAAGGGAGATGGAGCGCTAGGAATTCTTTCAAGACGGATTGTCTTTAGTGTCTCCCTCATCTGTTGGTTCTTCGTAGTCCTCTGGTCCTTGCTCTGAACCCTAGATGGTATTTTGCAGGCAGTAATATTTGTCAGAGTTGATAGGTATTTTGCACGCTGTAATATTTCTCAGAGTTGATGTAGCTCTTTCAGCATAGTGGTCAGGATAGGGTTGCTTTTCTTTGCGGCTGAGTCCATATGCCAAGCTATCAACACCTCTGTGTGCTAGTAGAGGTCGAGGGTAAGTGAATATCTATTGGTTTTGCTCTGTGAGAACCCTATGTCTGGGATAATGGGTGCCAATTCCCTATCAATTTGCTTATTGCTAGCGGCAGCTCTACGGGCTCAAACCTTCTCCTCCAATATTTCCAAGTTTTGAACTATGGTGGTCTTGTGCCTACCTACAAACCCTTGTGCTATGTGAAATGCCTCAGCATTACGGCCCCTTGTGCTAGTATTTTGGGTGTAGTGTTCCCACGAGGTTTGTGCTTGGGGGAGCCTCCCCTTGCCTCTACATTTGAGTAGGTTAGGGTCGACCTTCTCCACATTATTATTCTTCTGGTGATCAACCCTCGCCTCTCTGTCCTCTCATTCTTTCTTCGAAAAATAGTACCTACCTAATTATAGTGTATGTCTTAAGAATTTGGTTTTGTTCGCCTTCATGACTTGAATGGAGGTTCATTTGGTTCTTTTACCGAAGAAGAAATTGTCTTGTGCTTAAGTGTTTTGCTTCAAAGATCAAGACAGGTGCCCTGTATTCCATTATTTCCTTTGAGCCTTCAATCCCTTCAATTATTGCTTCCATAGAGCCCCTCAAAGTTGCCTTGTTCCTCTGGTGCATGCTGCGGAGACAGAGTGCAATATGGAGGTCCATCTTATGCATTGTGTGGGTGACCATGAGAATGGAATTGGCTTGGAAGTGGAGACCCATAATCTCCCAAAATCCTTGCACTGTCCTGAATCATATTTGGTTCTATATTACCTTGCAGGCCTTCGTTTGGATGTAGAGCCTCGTTGGTGCAGAGTGATATTCTCTCTTGTATCACCTCCTCCTCTACCTAGATGTTACAAGTGCCTACTACAGAGGATAGTCATGTGTTTACTCTTCCACCTATCACAGTGATCGATGTGACATCTCCCCTCCCTAACACCCCCATCCAGGGAGAATTGATTGTTTGTAATTAATTTTGGGGATTAACTAATAAAATAAGTGAAACAACATTTTTAAAAATATGAATCCATTTTATTATTATTTTTTTTTATTAAAAGTGCATGAAGTGTCAACTGGATTGTAAAGAAGATGTGTTTTTTCCTTGGAGATCACATGTTCAAAACCCTATCATGGTGGGAGGGCAAGACCCCCCTAGGTCCAGGCCTACCAGGCTGTCTCTGATGGAACGCCCTCTTATCTCTCCAGTGCAAGCCTCTGGTATATGTCTGCCCCTGGCTGGGGTCTCAACATCCATCTGGTGGGCTTTTAGCTCTATGGAGGTCCCATGTCTACATGTCCGTCGGGCATGACCCTGCAGCAACAACAAGTACGCCCTCCATAGGCTCATAAGTCACAGGGACCATATCAATGTCAATAACATATAATAAGAAAGTTATCTAAACATGTGCATTTTGCAAGCCAGGTTTGGAGAGGGTTTCAAGACGTCCTATTGGGCTAATTCTCCTTAGATGTGGGATGTTTCCAGGTGAAGACCAATCTAGGTCATGTAAGTGCATGAGATGGTATGGGGATGTTTGGGCAATGGGTGAAGTGATGACAGGGAAATGTATGGCTTACCTGTGGGTGCCTCTGAAAAGGGTGAGATGCACCTTGTCATGGATGCAAGTGTTTCCAAGCCCATTCAATGCCCTTTTTACCTTTTTATCTTATTGATTTTTACTTTCAAGAGATTAGCTAGGGGACATTGCCCTAGCGTGGTGACCAGTGGTGACAGCGTTACCCTGCCCACAAGCATTTCACAAAGATGAGAAGGTTGGATCGTGATGAGACCCCCTTTCTCTTGGCTATGCTACCAAGAGCCACTACCCTGGTGTGGTGACCTGCTGAATGGTAGTTTCATACTGCTACATGCCCATGGACCTAATAGACTGGCTTGTGCTGAGACCCCCTATCCTCCAACTAGGTCTTGAGTTTATTTATTTTATGGGTCCCTCCTTTTTCTTACATAGAATCCTTTTATTGCTTTCTCGGGGATCCTTGTCGAAGCATCTGAAGGTTTTGTTCTTTTGGCTCTTATCTTTTCCCAACTTCTTTTACCCTCTATGCCTTTAGGCCCTTCTTCCCACAAGGCAAGGTACAACCCTTTGCTTGCTTGGCAAACCCAATGCTCGAACCAATGTAGGGGATGGATGAGAGGGAAGGTGATGAAAAGTGATAAGTATGGTGGGAATGGATGATGGCCTTTCATGAACCCACCCGGTGGAAACTCACTCCTAAGGGAACCAACTCACTAGGGCATTCTGTCATCCCCCCTAGGTATGGACAAGTCAAATGGAATAAATTCCAAGCACACATCATGAAGCAAAAGTAATTAACTGCATATATTCAAATGTTTTGAGAATAAGAGTGACACATACCATGATACCCGGACTCATTACCTCAGGGAGCAAGACCCACTGCTACTGAAGGACCAGGCTGATGGGATGGATGTTGCTGCTACTAACAGGATGGAGGCGCTGAAGAAGAAAGATGGGCCCTCCAGGGGCAGGCTCAAGTCAATATGGCTCTCGGTACTCCATGTCTAGGACCTGTGGGCCTCGAGACATAATCTCCCTAGTTATCTCTAGGCTAGGGGTTAACAGATCCAATTCTTTTATGGAAGTTTGGTTCATGTTCAAACCGTGATCTATTTTAACCTCTATGATAGTGGTTTTGCATGTCTTTTGCACAAATATTTTCTCAAAGACTGAGATCTTTGTCACCAAGAGAACTCTAAGACTTCCAAACCCAATAATAACAACACAACTCAGAAGCAGGGTAATGTTTGGATGTAACATTTACTTGGTCAAATATACTTTATGCCAACTTTCCTTTTCTGTGTCCGCAAGTCAATTTTAAAGGAGGATGTTGGAGATATGTTGGCTATGCTCGACCTGTACCCCTAATGCACCGTAAATGTCAATCATTAAACACCCTTAGCGGCCAATTGTGGACCCCATTTATGTTAGTGGGCGCCCACTAACACAAATGTGGTCCACAATGCGGCCAATTGTGGACCCCATTTATGTTAGTGGGCGCCCACTAACACAAATTTGGTCCACAATGGGTCGTTAAGGGTGTTAAATGATTGATATTTACGATCCCTTAGGGGTGTAGATCGAGCATAGCCAACATATATCCAACATCCTCCCTTAAAATTGACTTGGGGACACAGAAAAGGAAAGTTGGCATAAAGTATATTTGACCAAGTAAATGTTACATCCGAACATTACCCTGCTTTTGAGTTGTATTGTTATTGTTGGGTTTGGAAGTCTTAGAGTTCTCTTGATGACAAAGATCTCAGTCTTTAAGAAAATATTTGTGCAAAAGACATGCAAAACCACTATCATAGAGGTTAAAATAGAGCACAGTTTGAACATGAACCAAACTTCCATAAAAGAATTGGATCTGTTATCCCCTAGCCTAGGGATAACTAAGGAGATTGTGTCTCAAGGCCCACAGGTCCTAGACATGGAGTACCGAGAGCCATATTGACTTGAGCCTGTTCCTAGAGGGCCCATCTTTCTTCTTCAACGCGTCCATCCTGTCAGCAGCAGCAACATCCATCCCATCGGCCTGGTCCTTCAAAAGAAGTGGGTCTTGCTCCATGAGGTAATGAGTCCGGGTATCATAGTATGTGTCACTCTGATTCTCAAAACATTTAAATATGTCCATTTAATTATTTTGCTTCATGAGGAAACCCTAGCATTCCAAAATCATCCATCAACATCCCATTTAAAACACCTTCAAAAGAGTATTGCATGAGAGAAAACAACCCAGAATCAGATTTCCTTATTACTCTACACTAAAACACCAATCCAAGACAAAGTTCCAAGAAAATTTCAGAAAATTGCAGACCTTCGAAGGTAAAAATCCCTCAAGAATTGATGATGAAAATAAGTCAAGTACCTATCTATTTATAGGGGAAAGGCTCAACTTCCTCTGAGTTTTGCTTGTTTAGGAGAGCATATAAGAACATGAAATATATATCAAAATAAGCCTAAAGAAAGATGCCAAAGATTACTTCAAGAAGCACACATAAATACCTTCAAACCCAGCTTTTATTTAGATATTATATGGCTACCACCGTACACTGAAAATTCCAGATTTGTATAAGTTGGAGCAGCTGATATATATAGCTGGCATATACAATCAATACATGTCCAAAAGATAACCAAATCTCCTCCTAACAAACCCACTAATATCAGCAACAGTATGTGTGAATTCTTTGACAAGTGGTGATCACAATAATGGGGAAATGCACCTTCTTCAACCTACACTCCTTTGTTGCAGATTTGTGTTGGAATGACGTCCAGTGGAAGATGGATAAACAACACTTTTGATATACAAATTCTCCCAGTATAACAATTGACCATTCCCAGCAAATCAACGACCTCCAACAAGCTATACACTGCCCAGACAATATATAGCGCCCTCCTAGTTCTTGGTCTTGATAATATATGACTCTCCACACTGATATTTCAGTCAACAGTAGATATATCTCATAGTTGGTGGAAGGGTTCGACCTCCTGGCTATATATATTGCTAAGAAAAGGTTCCACGCCGCTTCAAGTAGACCCAGCAACCCCTTCTCATAATACAATGATCTGCAGAGAGAGAGATTTGTACAATGGATAAGAACTCGTCCAAGACCCAGTAAATATGCCCAAAATGTAGTATGCAGCACCCAGAATGTATAAAACTCAACCCCCATGATGGGAAGGCTTAATGGACGTATGGATCGGCCTCCACAATAAGTATTACACCTATCACAATGAGGAAATCGCCCCCACAATGGAAAACTCGTCCCACACTTGAAAAACCCAGCCGCCACACACAAGGAACTGACAATACTCCAAGATATTCAGTTGTAAGAAGATTAAGCTCCGTAGCAATGAAGAGCAATGACGAAACCTGAAGTGGTCCC
>JASDQU011177787.1:8117-22100 GCA_032191745.1 Picea mariana
TGAAGTAATAATTGTGGAATTCATAAATTCTTGGGTAAAATGAACACAGTAAGAACTTAAATAAAATCTATGGATTAAAAGATAAAGAATAAATTAATTATTTTAACTTGTGAAAGTGTAAAAAGATATTAAATTAATAATAAAAGGAAAAGAGATTAAATTGCACAACTGTCGTTTTTAGCTCTAATAGAAAGGGGAAAGAGGGAAATTATAAAATTTAGGAAACTAGGGAAAGGAGGTAACATAAAAAGGGAAGGATGGGGAACTTATGGTAAAAAGCGGGAGGTCAACTTAGTAAAGAGTCTGCAATTAAGAACCTTATAAATTGAACTAAATTAGCAACTTCTTTTTAGGGAAATTCTTTAAAACCTGTAAGGGAATCTAGGGACACCTAGGAGTAAATTTAGGAGTAACTCTAGGTGGGTGAGGGAAATAAGAAAATTTAATAAATTAAAGAAAATAATTATTGGAGGAATGTGGGGGATGAATGACACTTGTACGAAGGAGAATTTTTAAGAAATTTTATTAAAACTTTAATTAAATGAGATTTAGGGAAAGAATGGAAGTTCTAAAACTCTATAAAAGAGAGGAAGGGAAGGAATAAGGGGATCGACTGTTAGCATAACATTATGCTATCGGATTAGTGACTTGACTGATTTACTTGTGGGAGTTGGGATTTCCCAGCTTGGAGAGGAGTGGTAGCTCGACCTTGCGAGGCGAGCTGGGAGCTAGATGTACCCTCTGGATAGTGTGTGGCCCCTTTGCGGCTTGGGGGGCTAAGGGGGAAGTAGAGTACCCCTAACGTTGGCTAGGAGGTATCAGTGAGGTCTCGACGGTTGGCAAGCAGGAGCGACACAAAGCACAGAGACATCATTCGAGGCGGGCGATAAGGAAACGGTATGCTCTTTTATATGGTAGAGTAGAATGCATATTTATTTACTTCGACATTTATAATTGTATTTTGGTAAAAATGTTAACTCAGTTGTTGTAATACGGTAATCGATGGAAAAATAGTCTATACTTCATCTATTGTATCCATATCATTAACATCTACCTTTGTTGTCATCCTTGGCCGAATGGTTTGCCTTGCTCCTTGATGTGTTTGATAACCTTGAAACTTGATTGATGGTGAAGTTCTTTATTCTGCGTTTTGTATTCACCGAATAAGTTACCTCTACGTTCTATGTATTGTTGGATGAACCCGCACTGTGTGGCATTGCCTCCCTCGCAACTTAACCCTGTGATTGTTTAATTCCCCTTTTTCTCTGCAACTTTTGTCACTGCACAGTAGCAATGGATGAATTCTGCCTTGAGATTTGCCCATTCGAATCATTGCCTAAACTTATGGTGGTCAGTGTTCTGATTGGGTTTTTTTTGTTCTTTGGCTGGATCCTTATGGTCAACACCCCATGATTTTCTTGGCATGACACCCGACAATATCATATTACTACAACAATGGTTGATAGTTTATTTCTACTGTAGCATTGGAAGTGGTGATTACAGTAAATAGAATTGAATTTCAACTACGTGTTTAGGACGAATAAAACCAATACCATTAGCTCTAACATTGAAACAGTGTTTTTATGACACCACTGCGATTTTACCATGTTATCCATATTTATTGCTTACCCCTGTGACCCTTATGCATCTGCGTGACTCTTCGCGATTGTACATTCCCGGATGTATTTATCCGCATTTAATTTTGGATGTGTAGTTTTACAGTCTTTGACACTCATTGTTAGTTAATGCATTGTTGTATATATTTGGGGGAGTTTTTGTGGCGAATTCGTTCTGCATCAGATATCTATATATTGCCCCTGTCATTTTTAGATAAAAATTCGAATTCGTACTGTAATGGCGAATCATTCTATAAATGATATTTAGATAATACCATTGTTAATTACTTAGAAATAAAAATATATAAATTCGAATTCGTACTGTAATGGCGAATCATTCTGTAAAAAATATTTAGATAATACCATTGTTATTTACTTAGAAATAAAAATATATAAATTTGAATTCATTCTGTAATGAGCATAATGGCTTTTTTTTTCTTTTTGCAAGATTAATTCTAAGATTTTGTGGCTGAAATTTCGTTCTAGCACTTTCCGTTCTGGTACTCAATGCTTTATTTGACACTTGTGCACGTGATGCTTGATACGACTTGGTGGTACTTTTGGATATGACTTGAATTGAGGCTCGATGACAATGACAAACCCACCTTCGACCATCGTTAACAGGATGTGTGGTGGCCCTATGCCTCCTGCGCAGGTCCCTTCTCTAGTGGCTACGTGCAGTGATTTAAATGGTCACCTTTGCCTTGAAATATGAGCACTGGAGCCGTTATGACTCTCCTTTCTCCACTCTCGCTGCTACAGTCTCTTAACCCTTGTTGCACGGGACAGTGACTGCCACTGCCATCTAGGTAACCACTGTATAAACACAATCCTACAGCCACCTGAATTTATGAGCTAACCCTTCCACCCTTGCCTGCTTTGAGAGAATACCCTGTCTTGAGAGCATGCTCAATACTGACTGCGCCTTCTAAACTAGAAAAGATAGAAATTTACTTTTTATTTCAGTAAAACTAGTTGCCACATATGACAGTAAATTTCCCTTTAACATTGACAACCCAACCTTACTAACTTTTGGCAGTAACTTTTCACCTCTGTTGATTAATGCTTTATCAAGGTTAAAGGCTGGTAAGTTGTGATTTGGATTAATTTGGAAAATTGTCGAATTGATTCTTGGATTTCGTCAGTTGCCAATCTAGAAATTGCCACATTGATTCTGGTCTCTGACAGCTGCCATTGATGGCTGCCTATTTGAGGCATGATTTTTGGAATGCGTGCATCAGTTTCCCTTTTGGTCTGGTATGCACTTACCGCCGCAGGTTTTTGTTAATGATGACCTTAATTGTGTTAGCAAGATGTAAATGTATTGATCCAGTAATATTGTTACTATAATACGTAAGGGTAAAGTCTTTGAATATTTGTTTATGAAATATGTCATTGTAATTTATTGTTTTAAAACATGTAAATGTAATGTTCTTGCAACATGAATAAAATGCAATGTTAGTATTTGATACATATGAAATGTAAGATCATCGTTATTTTATTTGCAATGTTATTGTAATGTAAGGTCATTGTAATTTATTGTTTGAAACATGTAAATGTAATGTTCTTGCAATATGAATAAAACACAATGTTAGTATTTGATAACATATAAAATGTAAGGTCCTTGAAACTAACTACAATAAATAATTATGATTTAGTAAATGGGGAATTTTCCATTAATTAAATGTACTTATTTTTAAGGTTGGGTTGGTAACTCGTCGACTAATGGAAATTAAACTGAGTGATTGATCTGTAATTGTTGCCAATTGAGTCGTAGGTAATGTTGAGTCTTACCTAATGATTGGTTGTTGTTGGAGTCCTTCTGACTTGCACCTTCCGTAGAGGACGTGGTTGTTCATTAAATTTTGTTATACTTGGTTGTAAACATTTATTGCTTGGTCTTCTTGTGTCGGGTGGGATGTAGAAACCTCCATGTTCCTCAGAACAGTCGCCAACCCTGAGACCTTAAATGGTTAAAATCGATGGGAACCTAGGCTTGAGTGTTACTTATGTGTCTTGGAGGTCCTAACCATTGCAGGGTAGGACGGGCGGGTAGTCAGTCTTATTTATTTGTCAAATGATCGTCGTTCAATGCATGAAGACACTTGATGTGCGTCTTAGGTCGTCATGTTGTGTTCGTTGTTGTATGCGTCTTGTTCGTCGTCGGGTGGCGACGCAGAGTTGAATGTGTTTATTTCCCTTGTACAAGCGTGCACACACATTATAAAAAATATAAATTTACTTGTTATATAAGATTCGTCGTCGTAACGAGGAGGCTCATTACATATGGTATCAGAGCAGGTTCAACCCACGACCTGGGATCGCTACGACTTTCGTTGACATGATTGGATTATACTATTGCTAATCGAGTTGATTGTGTGTGTGCAGGAAATCATTGTTAGAGGATGCCGCGGAGGCAGGCGACGGGGTGCCAGGGGAGGAGGTGTGACGCCTCCAGTAGCATCCACACCGGAGGGGTCTAACCCCCAGGGAGACGAGAAGGTTCTTGGGCAGGAACAGATAGCAGTTGGTGATGTAGTCAAAATTATGAGATCCTTTCAGCACATGTCCGAGGCACTGATCAGCTGTTTGGATAGAGATGAGGCCAGAGCACCGACACCCGCTGAGGTTCCACTGCGCGCTCTGGTCGGTACTATTAGCATTCACCGTGAACTCGAGAAGGTCAAGTTTCCTGAGTTCTTTGGTGCCCCAGACAATGCAGCCACCGAGGCATGGTTGGAGAACATGGTGATGTGCTTTGCACTTCGCGATTATACCTCCAACATGAAGGTCCACATGGCGGTCTTTCAACTGAAGGGGAGTGCTCTTCTATGGTGGAAGATTCTCCTACCACAGCTGAGCATGGTCGTCGAAGACGTGTCATGGGAACTGTTCGAGGAACGGTTCCGAGAGAGGTACCTTTCAGAGGAATTCATTGAGCATCAGCTCAATGAGTTCAACGCCTTACGACAGGGAGGTCGTACGGTGCCCGAGTACGAGGCATGTTTTATGGAGCTGCTCTGGTATGCTTCGCACCTTAACATCGAGAAACCTAAGGTCAGCAGGTTTGTATTCGGCCTTAACGACAGCCTACGTGAAAAGGTTAGGATTTTGATGCCTCAAACCTTGCACGATGTCGTCCAGAAGGCCCTCATAGCAGAGGAGGAGCTTATCAGTGGGGGTCAGACCAGGACTCCAGTGAGACCAGCAGGTGATCCAAAAATTGAAGCTTAGCTATTACACACTATAACATCAATTTAATCAAGACCTTTTTCTGATGGTGCATGTGAATATAAAGACAACAAAGGCTTTAATAATTAAGAGCAATAACAGATAACACAAGAACGCAAACCATCAACCAATTTTACACAAGAAGTTGATAATAGAGTTCAGCAATCTCGCCTACGTCTCCGGGCCTTTGTCTTCATTGCAAGAGGCTTTCTCTATTAAATATTCAATGCTTTACAATCTGCATTCAAAATACATCATATAGGGCATCCGACTGACTAGCTGTATTCTTCTCTATCTCATAAACCTGACGCAACAGACGACACTGAAAACAGAGTAATAGAACTCTCGGAAACTGCCTCCAAAGCTCAACTACTTGCACTGCTCAAGACTACTTGACCTTGGCTTCAAGCTTATTTGTTGCTTATTGCTTGTGTAAAACCTCTCAATGAATTAGTTTATATAGCCATGAGGTAGAGGGATCAAATCCCAACATCCCACTTTTCGAGGCACTCAATTTGGCCCAATATCCACCAAGATATGGCCAAATAACCAAAATTGGTTAATAAAAATCAATAAAAACCATAAGATATGGTCAAAAACCCATTTTATGCCAAATAATAGGGATAAGCCCCCCAAGATGAGCGTGCGCCCCTATTTATGGTCATATAGTTGAGCTTCTCAAATTCAAAGACTAATTCATAGCCATAACTCCCCATAATAGGTGTGTGCCCCCTAAACCCGGTCATATGGATGAGGTCGCGCCCTTCAAATGCACCCATTACTATTCCCTTGCGCTTTAAACATAATAAAAGGGGCTTGATATTACAAGATTCTCCCTTGGCGCGTTGGTTTTTGGGGTTGTTCCAAAGCTTAGCACCTTGCTTTAAGAGGTCATGGGTTTGATTCCCATGATCTCTAAAAATATTTTTAGACCACCATACAAAGTATTGTAATTTAAATAAATTAAAAAGTGTTTCTTATAATAAGAAACATGGTGGGTGTGTTGGTGTTGGGCCATTTCTCAAGGTGTTTTTCATGGGTTCAAAACCCATTGACTCCAAACAGTGTTTTGGAACTTGCCATATGTGTGATGATTGGGTGCCACGTGGCTGCCCATGCCCGGGCCACGTGGTACCACCACATTTGCCCAAACTTTGCCATGTGTCCAAACTGCATTGGTCCAATTTTTCCATAGATGTCCAGTCACCGGTCGCCACTTGTCAACTTGGATGGATCCCTATCACCACCTAGTCACCCTTCTGCCTCTACTGCCACATGTCAATTTTCCACTGCCATGTCAACACTGCTGATGTCATCATTTGACTGGACATGTTGACTTTTTCCCTATTTGGGAAAACGAACAAAGTGTGATAACTCTCACATGCAGTGTCCGTTTGAGAAAGTGGATATATGGTCGGAATTGGGAGAACGAGACAGATGCAATGGCGTTGGTCTTGTCAAATTCTGAGCACTTTTATTTTTAGGCATTTTTTAGCCCCATCAAGCTCCTGGATCCAAATATGGATCACACCTCCCCACTAAAGAACCTTTTGGTCCCCAAAAGGCTTATTACATCAATTGAATATCTCCTTACATCAATCAACTAATGAAAAAATAGCCTAGACTTAACATTAACTAGACTCAATAAGTGATTTCATAAATCAAATCACTTTTATTACATCAATGACAATGACACTGAATCAATTTACATATAGGGCATAAAATCTACCCAGTTCCAGTCGGACGACCCATCTCCTGCCAACGAAGTGTCATGGTCATTCCTCTGCTCCTCCGCAGCATCCGCCTGTTGTCCTCTTGCAACGTCCTTCTGCTCCTTTGCAGTATTAGTCTTTTGCTTGAGCCCTTCAGGCTTTGTTGAGCGCCGCAACTCTGGATGCACCTTCCAATAACTATCTTCACAATGTCCACTCTTCTGACAATGTGAGCAAGCGTTTCTTTCTCAAAGAAACTTAGTGGAATCGTGCCCTGACTGAGTCAAATCCCCCTTGGATTTCTATGATTCTTTCCCTGGATACACTGACTTTGTTAGCAGATTCTTTTTGACCTACAATGTCGCGTCATCACATCTTGGCGTACTTCTTGTCGCCATGATTTTTCTTCCATATACTTTATGTTCCCAGCAGTCTGCAACACAATGGTTATTGCTTTTACAAAACATGCATGGAATCATTTTCTTGATAAGGTTCATGACTCTAGCATGCTCATCATTAAAGGTGGGCGAAGGTGATTTATACCTTTTAACCTGTTTACCTTTCATTCGTGACTCACTGTTTGTGTCACTGCTGGCTCGAGCTACTTGTTTGCCCTGCCGAGTCCAAAACCATTCTGGTGTCAATTCTGGATGTCGCTTCCAACAATGGTCAGCATCGTGTTTGAAATTTTGACAGTGTGTGCATCGAATCACTGGACTCTCGTCCTTAGAAGATCCTCCTGCATATCCCAATCCTTCCCAGAGTGGACGCTCATGCACTTCAATCGGCTCGGCTCTGCCTTGGCCATATTTTCCAAGGCCTTGCCCCTTCTGGTATCCGAACTTTGATAGCATTCTCATACCGACTCCTTTGGTATGTCTCTCAAATGCTGCTATCTCTGGATGGTTGGACTCCGCTTCTTGATTAGCTACAGGTGAGGCTGGAGTGTATTCGGTGCTTTCTACTGGAAAAGAGAATGTGCCAAGGGCCTCTCCTATCGACTGCTCCTCAATCGGAGTAGCAGGAGTATATGAATCCTCCTCATCTGATTGCCTTCGGAATGGATGAGTTTCATCATCCCTAATAGGGCTTGGGCTTCTAGCTGAAGGACTTCCTCCAACTCACCTTGCTTCATTGCCAACATCAACGTTCACATTCTTTCCCTGTCTTCCTCTATGATCTACACCAATCTTCGCAATTCAACATTCTCTTGCTGCATGTATTGGTTGATCTCCTCAAGATCCTAGAGTCTAGCTCTCTTCAAGATTTTTCCCATATTCACAGTTCATGTAAATGTCAACCTGCTCTGATACCACTTGATCCGAAAATCGAAGCTTAGCTATTACACACTATAACCTCAATTTAATCAAGACCTTTTTCTGAAGGTGCATGTGAATATAAATACAACAAAGACTTGAATAATTAAGAGCAATAACAGATAAAAAAAGAATGCAAACCATCAACCAATTGTACACAAGAAGTTGATAACGGAGTTCGGCAATCTCGCCTACGTCTCCGGGCCTTTATCTTCAATGCGGGAGGCTTTCTCTATTAAATATTCAATGCCTTACAATCTTAATTCAAAATACATCATATAGGGCATCTGACTGACTAGTTGTATTCTTCTCTGTCTCAGAAACCTGACACAATAGACGGCACTAAAATCAGAGTAATAGAACTCCCAGAAACTGCCTCCAAAGCTTAGCTACTTGCACCGCTCAAGACTACTTGACCTTGGATTAAAGATTCTTTGTTGCTTCTTGCTTGTGTAAAACCTCTCAATGACTTATTTTATATATCCATGAGGTAGATGGATCAAATCCCAACATCCCACTTTTCGTGGCACTCAATTTGGCCCAATATCCACCAAGATATGGCCAAATAACCAAAACTGGTTAATAAAAATCAATAAAAACCATAAGATATGGTCAAAAACCCATTTTATGCCAAATAATAGGGATAAGCCCCCCAAGATGAGTGCACACCCCTATTTATGTTCATATGGTTGAGCTTCTCGGATTCAAAGAATAATTCATAGCCATAACTCCCCATAATAGGCGTGTGCCCCCTAAACCCGGTCATATGGATGAGGTCGCGCCCTTCAAATGCGCCCATTACTATTTCCTTGTGCTTTAAACATAATAAAAGGGGCTTGATATTACAAGCTTCTCCCTTGGAGCGTTGGTTGTTGGGGTTGTTACAAAGCTTTGCTTCAAGAGGTCATGGGTTCGATTCCCATGAGCTCTAAAAAAATATTTTTAGACCACCATACAAAGTATTGTAATTTAAATAAATTAAAAAGTGTTTCTTATAACAAGAAAAATGGTGGGTGTGTTGGTGTTAGGCCATTTCTCAAGGTGGTGGTCGTGGGTTCAAAACCCATTGAATCCAAACATTTTTTTGGAACTTGCCATATGTGTGATGACTGGGTGCCACATGGCTGCCCATGCTTGGGCCACGTGGTACCACCACATTTGTCCAAACTTTGCCACGTGTCCAAACTGCATTGGTCCAATTTTTCCATAGATGTCCAATCATCGGTCGCCACTTGTCAACTTGGATGGATCCCTGTCACCACCCAGTCACCTTTTGCCACATGTCAATTTTCCACTTCCATGTCAACACTTCTAATGTTAGCATTTGACTGGACCTGTTGACTTTTTGCCTGTTTGGGAAAACGATCGAAGTGCGATAACTCTCGCATATAGTGTTCGTTTGAGAAAGTGGATATATGGACGGAATCAGGAGAACAAGATGGACGCAATGGAATTGGTCTTGTCGAATTCTGATCACTTTGATTTTTAGGCATTTTTGAGCCCCATCAAGCTCCTGGATCCAAATCTGGATTAGCAGGGCAGGTTCCACCTGGAACACAACAACACTAAACACCAGCGAGACATATGCCGAGATATCGTGGCTTCCAGAGGGGATCCACTTTCACTACACCCTAACAACTACCGCCTCAGCAGCAGACACCTTATCGGGGACCACCGCATCAGTAGCAGCATCACCCGCAGCAGCAACAGTTTAGGCCTATTCAGCAGAATAGACCAGGGTTCTAGACCGGTGGGTCATCATCTTCTACTTCAGGTACCAGAACTACTGGGCCAAAGAAGGGGTGCTGGACATGTGGGGAGCCACACTACTAGCGTGACTGTCCTGTGGAGAGGCCCGAGTGTCCGGATCAGCCGGACCCACTACCGTGGGAGATATGGGCAAGGCCCATCGGATTCATGCCGTGGTGAATAACCGCCAGGAAGAGCATCATTCGACTGTGCTCGAGACGACAGGTACCATCGCTGACCAAACCATTAGTATTTTCATAGATCCCGGTGCTACCGAGAATTTCATTTCTGGTGCAACGCTAAAAAGGATTAAGGTAAAGGCAGTCGAACATGATGAGTTTAGCTTCGTAGAGATGGCTTCGGGAGCCAAACAGAAGGTTGGAGGAAGGGTTATGGGCTGTGCCCTTAACCTGGGAGAGTTTTTCACAAGGGCCAACTTGTACGTCACGATCTTAGGATCTTATGATGTCGTGATTGGTATGGATTGGTTGGAATCGCATGAGGCGATACTCAACTGTAAGACAAAATGGTTGAGCTTGGTCAATGACAAGGGACAGAGACGTGTGATTGTAGGTCGGAACCAGGGAGCTTCCCTAAGGTTCATCTCTTCCTTATAGCTACGGAAGAGTGTGTGCGAAGGGTGCAAGATTTATGTGATCCTTGCTTTAAACAATAAGGGAGTAGCAGAAGGTCTAGAACACCTTCTGATGGTGAAGGAGTTTGTGGACGTATTTCCAGAGGAGTTACCTGGGATGCCACCGAAGAGGGAATTGGAGTTTACCATAGACCTGAAACCGGGGACCGAACTGATAGCAAGAACACCTTATCGGATGTCGACCCCGGAGTTACAAGAGTTGAAAATGCACTGAAGGAGTTGCTGGACCTGGGACTGATACGTCCTAGTGTGTCACCGTGGGGTGCGCCGGTTATTTTCATATGAAAGAAGGACAGATCGTGGAGGCTTTGCATTGACTACTGCCAACTAAACAAGGCCATGATCAAGAATCAATATCCCTTGCTGAGAATTGATGATCTATTCGATCAAATGAAGGGTGCGACGGTGTTCTCAAAGATGGATTTGCGATCAGGGTATCACCAGTTGCGGATCAAGGAGGATGACGTCCCTAAGACCGCCTTTAGGACGAGGTTTGGACATTACAAGTTTACTGTTTTACCGTTTGGACTGACAAACGCCCCAGGGGTATTCATGAGTTTAATGAATGGGGTGTTTCGTGAGTACTTGGACAAGTTCATCCAAGTATTCATTGACGATATTTTGATCTACTCTCGGACGACAGAGGAGCATGACGAGCACTTGGGCTTGGTACTACAGTGTTTGCGAAAGAACAAATTGTATGGGAAGTTGTCCAAATGCTCTTTTTATCAATCGAAGATTCACTACTTAGGGCATGTCATTTCCGGCGAAGGCATCGCCATGGATCCAACCAAGGTGGAGGCTATTATGGAATGTCCTGCGCCGATGAATGTTACAGAAGTGCATAGCTTTATGGGTTTAGCAGGATACTATCAACGGTTTGTCGAGGAATTTTCAAAGATAGCAAATCCAATCACGGAATTGCAGAAGAAAAACAAGAAGTTTGTTTGGACCGAGAAATGCGTGGAAGCATTTTAGAGGCTTAAGGAGTTGTTAAAAACAATGTCAATACTAAAGGTCCCTAACATGGATGTGGACTTCTTGGTATGCATTGACACATCCAAGGAAGGTTTAGGCAGAGTCTTGATGCAAGAGGGATGAGTGATTGCTTACAATTCAAGGAAATTGAGAAGGCATGAGGAGAACTACGCAAAGCATGATTTGGAGTTATTAGCCATCGTATATGCCTTGAAGGTTTGGAGACACTACCTTGTTGGATGAAAATTTGAAAAAAAGACTAATCATTGTGGACTACAACACATTTTTACGCAAAGCGACCTGAATGCGCGACAACGATGTTGGTCAAAATTGCTTAGCGAGTACGACTTTGAGATTACTTACATAAAGGGAACAATGAATCGAGTGGCAGATGCTTTGAGTCGGAGGCCACGCATCTTTTCGGTGTTGCCTCTTCAAATGAATATACGTGAAAAGATTCTAACTTTACAGTGTGACCACGACTGGTACAAAGAGGTCGAGGGTTTTATCGGAAAAAACACAATGATGGTACCACGATATGAGGGATTTTCATTTGATAGCGATGGGTTATTGAGGTTTAAAAGTCGGATTTACGTACCACCAAACGACGAGTTGAGAATGTTGATCCTGAGAGAGGCTCATAGAGCAGTTTACATGGCTCACCTGGGAGTCACGAAGATGAGGGTAGACCTTAAACCCTTATTCTTATAGAAGGGAATGAAGGTCGACATAGTCAACTATGTCGTCAGATGTCTGGAGTGCCAGCAGGTAAAGGCTGAACATAGACACCCAGCAGGATTACTACAACCGCATGCCATTCCGGAATCGAAATGGGAGGTTATTTCGATGGATTTTATTGTTCGATTGCCACTGACGGCAAGGAGGCATGACTCGATTTTCGTAGTAGTAGACACTCTGACGAAGAGTTCTCACTTTATTCCTATGCGTACGACATATCAGGCACCTAACATAGCTAGAATTTTCATCAGTGAGATTGTGAGGTTGCATGGTGTGCCTAAGAGGATTATATCCGATCGAGCATTGGTGTTTACTGGACGATTTTGGATGAGTTTCCAAGAGGCCTTGGGAACCCAACTTAACTTTAGTACTGTGTATCATCTGGAAACTGACGGATAGACCGAACGAACGAACCAAACCTTGGAGGACATGTTGCGCATGTATGTGATGGACTAGCAAAAGCGTTGGGAAGAATTCTTGCCACTAGTAGAGTTCACTTACAACAATAGTTACCAGAGCACCATTAAGATGGTGCCTTTCAAGTTTTTTTACGGGCAGCCGTGTCAGACTCCCTTGAGTTTGGATCAGCTTGAGGATAGGGTCCTGGTGGGACCAGAAGCGATCCAAGAAATGGAAGAGCAAATGCAAACCATAAGACAAAGGATTAAAGAAGCGCAGGATTGACAGAAGAGTTATGTCGATGCGCACCGAGTGGACCGTAGTTACGAGGTCGATGATCGAGTCTTCTTGCGGGTTAAACTGCATAAGAGTTCGATCAAGTTTGGAAAGGGAGATAAACTCTCTCCTAGGTTTGTGGGACCTTTCGAGATTGTGGGGAGAAAGGGGCCCGTGGCCTATCGACTAGCCTTGCCTGATTCTTTGAGGTGTATGCACGATGTTTTTCATGTATCTATTTTGAGACATTATATGAGTGATCCTACACATGTTATTGACATGAGTTCCTTGCAGGTATCAGACGAGGGAGTGCTCACGGCTGAGCCGATCCGCATCTTAGATCATCGTGTTCGACAGTTACGACATCGAACGGTAGATCAGGTCAAGGTCCAGTGGGATAATTATAGTTTGCACTCGACAACCTGGGAGGACGCATATGATATGCGCCAACAATTTCCATTTTTGTTTGATAAATAGACATATGATACTGTGATACACTTATTTCGGCATTTATACTATGAAACTTCGGGACGAAGTTTAGACCAAGAGGGGGTGTATGTAACATCCCGCTCTGGCGCACTGAGCGAACTTATTCTTTGAGGACACTTGCTCGCAAGTGATCCGGATTATTATGATATTAAAACATTTGACTTTGATTATGATGCGTCAAGGGTAGATGACATGTTGTTTTACTACATTGACATAGACAGGTGCTATTGACTCGGTTTTACTGAGTGTGCAGGGTTTTGGACCTTGAGGATGTAGAGGCATCGATGGAACCCCTTGTACTTCGGATCGAGTCAGGGAGTGTGCTATTGGGGTTTGATTTATTTACTGTGATATTAGTACATTTGATTAGATGATATGATGTGGATATGTTCTGACATGATTTGTTGATGATGCAGGCTGAGGATAGCTTGTCGACCAGACTCACATATGGAGTAAAGGGGCCAAACATGACTACCATAGAGGTTGAGGGAGAGGTGTGGACAACAGCCCTGCCATAGCCTACTAGCACTCCCGCCATGGCTCGAACTGTAGGTTAACGATTACCTAGTTCGAGGGGACCAACGATGTCGTGAGGGTAGACTGCGACAGTCGCTCACGATGATTCTAAGGGGTGCACAATAAGGCGGGGGCCTTATTCCTTAGAAGCCCTTAGTCTCCCACAAGTTCGCCTGGCGGAGTGTTGACTCCAGGGGTTATTGATGTCTACCAATCAGTCAAGAGGTGAGTGGCACCCTTGGAGCACGTGGTGCATCCTGAAGGGCACGTCGCACAAAAGAAACAAAAGAGGTGAGTGGCACCCTTGG
>JASDQU011177789.1:0-26460 GCA_032191745.1 Picea mariana
ATTTATGAAATTATTCATAGTAATAAGAAAAGGGTCATTACAGGGTCTCCCTGTGCTTCACAGTCTAGAACAAATTAGAGCATCTAACAGGTTGGGTTACTCATGGTGGCTGGGCTATTAATAAACCCATTGATTACGTCATCCTCTAGCTAGTTTTTAAGCCCGAGGGCTTCTTCCAGCGTGAGAGGGGCTCGTAAATCCTTTTTTGGATATCGTGGTGGTGGAAATTGTGGATATATGAAAATTGGGCTTGGCTTGGCAGGAGGATATAAGATGAGATTCTTTGTGATACCTCCTCTAGCAATTGTCATATTACCCATTTGGCATCCTATGTATGCATCTGCTGTTGCGAGCCATGGTCTGTCCAGTATCAATGGATTCCCTTCAAGTCCACTTCTTGGGTTGATGATGAGGAAATCCGCCGAATACTCCCAAGAGTCGACGGAGATGGCTATATCATGTAATGTGCCAATTGGTCGAACCACCAATCGATCTTCCAATTGTAACATAATTGTGGTGGGTTCAAAGGATTCAAAACCCATGGTATTGCAGGTTTCCATAGTCAAGATGTTGATGGCCGCTCCCAAATCAACTAGTGTATTTGGAAAATAACATCCTTGGATCTGAACTATTACTATGGGATTCCCTAGATCTGCATATTTGATTGGTTCTTGTCTACCAAGAATTATATTAGACAAGGCTCCTAATACGTGAACTGTCGATGATGAATTTTTGATCTTCCTAACAGGCTTCCTTCCACATAGTTCCTTGATTGTTTTCACGGAAATTGGAATATCTTGTAGTGTCTGCAAGAGTGGAATCTTGACGTATAAATTTTTGAGTTCCCCTAAAATGTCAAAGTTGGGATATTCGGTAGGTTTTTCTATCATCAATATTTTGGGGAACAGAGGGGAAGGAGTTGCAACCTTATCAAGATCCTGTGATTCGACCGTGTTTCCCCCCTACTTGATTTCTTCTGTTATTACCACAGTTGAGGGTGTTATTGTTGGTTGTTTTTCATTCTCCTGCTCTTGAGAAACGTTATTTTCTTCAGGAGAGATTATACGCCCTGATCTCAACCGGAGTTTGTTGCACCCTACCGACTTGGTTTCCCCTTCCCCGTTCTCCATAATCTATATGAGTTGATCCAGTCTATTATTAGGATTTCGGTGAGGTTGGGATGGTAATTGGGGGCGTAATTGTGATTGAGGGTTTTGGGGCAGTTGGAGTGGAGCTTGCAACGTGGGTTGGGTTTGAGGGGCCATCCCCATGGGTTGAGTCTTTATCCCCATGGGGCGCTGCCAATTTTGGTTTCAATTTGGGTTTTGGGTAGTCGTATTGGGCCACTGTGAAGGGTAGGGGTTATTTGGATTTTTCCAAGGTGAGGTTGGATATTGTGAGTTAGGATAGGTAGAGTTTGCAGTTGGTTGATTCTTCCAGATAGGATTTGTAGTAGACTGGTTTGGCCAAGTGGGATTTGCAGGTGGGTATTGTTGGGGTTGCTAGTTCTGATTAGTAAATGACTGGCCTTGCCATGCATTACCAGAATTCTGCTACTGATTATATTGTCTAGAAAAGAAAGAGGAAGGGTCTTGGAGTGTATTTGGAGGTCGGTTATTCCATTGACGACACTGAGCCATCAGATATAATGGCTATGTTTCTTCTTCCACTTCTATAAAGACATCTTTTAGTCTAGGGAGCGATGGGCATTGTTCCATATCATGATCCTTGGCGCATATAGCACAAACCTGAACCACATCCAGAGGGAAATCCCTTGGACCATGTTTTCTTCTGCATCTGTGGAAAAATATGGCCAAAGTCTGTTTTGCTTCTACTTTTTTCTGTTTGGCCTGCAATACATCCAATTGTGTAGTCAGAGTACTCAGAATATCTGTTTTGAAATTTTCTAAGAGATTACCAACTTCAACTCTCATAACACCCCTGCTGGTAGTATTGCTACTTCTGGTGAGGGAAGTTCGCATTCTTGATCTGGTCCATGTGCTTCCCCGTGAGCACCTGATACACAATTGAATGATGTTATCAAAATTTTCTTGACAAATGTCACCCTTCCCCATTAGATTAAATGTTTGTACCCATTCATCTTTCATACCCTTAATCAGAGTTGCCTTAAGTAATTCACCTGGTAATGTACCATAGAGTGATGTTTGTAAATTATACTGAAATCTCTCAACATATTCTTCTAATGATTCATTTTCTTTTGCAGTCATTTGAAATATTTCATCTTTCAGGTCTTCGGTTCTACATTAATCCTGATATTTTGTCAAGAAGGCCTGTTTCATCTCATCCCATGAGTTTATAGTTCTGCCCCCTATTCCCATAAACTAGCGTAGAGTTGCTCCTTTCAAAGTGGAGGGGAACAATTTTAATTTTGGGGGTTCAAGGGTGTAATCATACCCTCTACATAGGACATCAAATTCAAATAAAAATGCGTCCAGGGCTTCTGATACCAATCCATGGAAGGTTGGTAGGTTTTGTAGGGGAATTGCCTTCATGGGGGCATTGGCAATTGGATCAACTATCGAATATTCCAATGTGGAAGTCTGGGGACGTTGTTGATTTGGTTGTTCCATTTGATCGAAAATGTGCCAGAAATATTAAGGGATTTCTTGATCCGGGTATTTTATTCGAGGTGTTTGATTATCTGATGCTCTAGGGGATTTGATTGCACTCCCTCTATCTAGGATTTTAGGTATGCCTTCTTCTTTCACAATAGATTCAGGATCAGGGGGTGGTGATGGATCTGCCTTGGAAACACCGTTGGTTTCTCCTTCTCCTTACTCCAAATTATGAGAATTTTCCTCTTCTAAAGGGGTGAGAGGTGAAATATCCATGCTCTGAAATATTTACTCAGTCCCTTTAGTTTTGTTGTGAATCTCAGCATGGGTTGTAGTTGGTGAGACTGCTACCTGAGGGATTCGGGTAGTTCATTTCCTAGGTCCAACCGAAGCTTGAGATTTGGCTTTTTGGTTGATGTCGTCTATGAAAGTGCTTCTCCCAGGGAGCACCAGGCCCTGGGATTTGGTAAGTTTTTGTGGGGTTTTTGGTTTTTCAAGATCTTTCTTCTTAGTCAGACACACTTCGTGCAAAAATAAATTCAAGAAAGAAAACACCTATGAAACCTCTTAATGCGTCAGCTAGAGGTAGGTGTTGGCATAAGCATCTTACTTATTGCCTGCATAGGTTCTTACCTTCCGTCTTCAATACCTCATCCTCCAGAGGCACAATCTATGCTACCTTTGACATTCTCCCCGTCAATGACGCCAAAATGTTGGTGTCTAAAGATGTCCTAAAAACAACCTTAGTTTAACATTAATTTATCAACCCGAGGATTCATCTTTTTTCTCAAGAACATCAACAAAGTTTATGAAGATAACTTGTATAGGATAAAATTGCGTAGCTAAAGCAAACCTGAGTTTATCCACAATCAAGTTCCTCAAATGTTCATTTAAATATTCTAAGATTAAGATCTTACTTAACAAAATTGAAATCTAATTTCTAACATGCTGTGAATGAAAAGGTACCAGCTAACCTGCTAAATTCACTTAACTGAAAAACAATGATTGAATCTGAGTAAAGACTTGAAGAATTAACTATCAACTAGGCAACAAATTGCTGGAAAGGAAATAACAAATTATTCTAATGGAAAGAAACTACAATTGTAATCTAATCGTAATGAACAAAAAACATAATTGAATGAAAAGGAATGAAAATTGTAACCTATTCGAAAGGAACAACAAATGTGATTCTTATGTAAAAGGAACAACGCGTATGAAAACATGAGGAATTTTCAAGCAGAAAACTACAGTAATGGAAATTGGAATCAACAATCATTAATACTCAAGAGAGATATCTACCTTATGTATGCAAAATGTATGAAATCATTAACATGCTTGTGCATTCGTCTTAACTATTGTGAAAGGGAATTGAATCATAAAACATAAATCAAATTGATACAATTACAACTGAAACATTCTCTCCTTTAGTCTGGGCCCTTGGTCCTTAGAAGAACTGCTAGTAGAAACTCAGTATATAGAAATGGTGAAAATGATCAAATCTTTTATTAACTTCATAGTTGGTACATCATTCACAAAAACGGCTTGAGCAGAGTAACTCTGAGTCTGAATACTTGAACGAAATTCTTAGATTGTATTTTATGATATATTATCCTCTATATATACAATAATCTGAGTAAATCAAGCCATCTCGAGGATCAAAAGATCCTCAGGATTGCTTTACTATTATAAAGTTACAATATAGAAAACTGAATCATCTTTAAAACTGCTTTTGCACCAAAATTCCTTAACTTCCAATGGCTCATGCATCTTCAAGATTTCCTTTTTTATTTTAGTTTTGACAATATTTAACCAATCTTGTAACAAAATCAAACAATTCCAACCGTATTTTAGAATCTATTCATCATGACTTCAATAATATCACTAGAAGACATATTAATCATTTTCTATTCTATTTATCCCTAATTAACAGAAAAGTCACTCAAGATTGTATCACAAACTATGGGAATAAGGAGGATATTTGTACCTTTTTCATAACCCAACAACTACCTATTATAAGTTCCTAACCATGATAAAATTGGTAATAATGCTAAGAAATTCTAGCCCAAAATTTTGCAATTTTAAATTTCTCTAACTCGAGGACAGGCACAATTTTACACATACAAATGCAAGCAACCCATATACTACAAGTTGAGGTAAAGTAGGATACAAATAGGCCCATACTACAGTCATCACAAAAATCCAACCAATTAACCAAAATTACAAATTAACAAGTTGGTGAAGCAAGTGAAATCATGGCATCAAAGAGGTACCTTGGAATCTAAAGTAGATAAGGAATATTTGTTGGCCCTTGTTTTCTCTTTGTATTCCCTAATTTGATCAAAAGAATCTACAAATTCCAATATTGGACAACATCCATCCAAGAGGGAATATAATGCTTTATTGACAAGAAAAAACACCTAGTGTAAACAATGCAAAAAAATTAACAGTGTGAGCATGGAGAGGAACCAACATACATATCATAAGAAACATGCCTCGTGTTAGATGGAATTTTAGAGATATCCAGTTGAACCTGCGAATATTTCGAGAGAATTTACAACAAAACCAACATACCTATAAGGAGAAACATGCCATGTGTTTGATGGAATTTTAGAGATATCCAGTCGAACCCATGAATATTTTGGGAGATTTTACCACAAACGATGAGACTCAATTCTAAAGCCTATTTGACTTGGCCATATTTTGGTGCAAAATTACTCAAACTAGTGCCATCAATTCACATTTAGTGGAATTTGAGAAATAATTGCATGAGATATTTGAGAAAAAAATGATAACTTGAGAGGGGGGTTTCCAATTCAATGGAATTCATGCCAATTTTTGTAAACAATGGCTAATGAACCAGATTTGAGAGGAGGCCCTTTGCATTGAAACACATTTTCCCCTTGTTTAAGGTGGAATTTGAAAAATAAATTCATGAGATCTTCGAGGAGAAATTTAAAACTTGAGAGGAAGGTTTCCAATTCTATGCCATTCACACCCATTTTTTCAACAATGACCGAGGAACTAGAATTGAGAGGAAACCCTTTAGATTCAATCACAGTCACCCCTTGGCCAAGGTGGAATTTGAAAAAAAAATGTATGAGATCTTCAAGGAAAAATTTAAAACCTGAGAGGAGGGTTTCCAATTCTATGGCATTCATTCCCATTTTTTTCAACGATGGTTGAGGAAACATAACTGAGAGGACGCCCTTCATCCCTTGGTCAACAGTTGATGAACCAGATTTAGTAAATCTTTTTTAAAAGTATATAATTTGTATTCTACAACTTTCTTTTAATCCTATATAATTTTGAGTATGCATACTTTTACATATTGTTTTTTAATAATATTTAATAGTTTTTTGGGGAACTTTACACCTTGGATAGTTGGTCCAATAAATTTAAATATGGTATTGTGTATTTAATATTCTTTCCTTATTTTAGGGAAAACACTGCATCAAAATTGGTGTTCATAAATTGATTTTAATATAAAATATATATTTAAGTTAGCCTCAATAAAAGTAAAATAACCATGGACAACTTTGCTAAAAGTGTAATATTTAAAAATTGTCTACATGGAATTATTTAATCGATTTCCTGATTTGTTCTTAGGAGGACACTTTTGAGTTGACATTTCCTCTAATGCCTATGAACCATAATCGAATAGAGCATATACCTTGGTCCTTTTGACTTGAATCTTAATATGGAAGAGTTGTGTCATCTCCTTCACTTCCTTACGATGGAGTCTACTTAGATTCACCTCCTTTTGCATTGGAGTGCATAAAATCTTCTCATCCACATCTAAGATGCTCACTACCTGGTTACTTGAATCCTTTCCTAATGGGTTTTTCTTCTTGGAATCCTTACAATTATTTGGATACAACTATGGATGTAGCTTCCAACACTTATCTTCAATGTGGCCATTGATATCGAAATGGTTACAGTGGTTATTTGGATCCTTGCACTGATGTGCAATGGTTTTCATCTTCTTGTCTTTTCCTTTCCACTTCTTCTTCCCCTCCTTGGAACCATATTGGTGGCCTTTCTCTTTGAAACCACTTGGTTTTCCTTTCTTATGGCCTATGTTCTCCAGATATCGTGTTTGCGCACATGCCTCATCAATGATCCTTGGTTTGAAGAGCATCACTTGATTTTGCAAATGACTATGTAAACCCCTCAAATTCTTGAGAAGTGTATTTGGGTTCTTGGGAGAGATACTCAATATGATATCCATGTTCCTGGATTCAATGATTTACTCTTGCACACTCTTCCCTTGCCTCTACATAAAGTGATGCCAATGGATCCATTGGTCCTCTACATACCCCATAGGGTAGAGCTGAGACTTGATGATGGTTTTAAAATCCTCCCACTTAGTTACTAGTGGATCAACCTCTATCCTAAGTGTCCCCATGTGACTTTCTCACCAAGTTAGTGCATGGCCTCTAGTTTTAGTTGGGAAAATGAAATCTTCTTCTCTTCATCTATATTATGGACATTGAAATACACTTCTGACTATTGCAACCAATGATTCAACTTAAAAACATCACTCACGTTGGTAAGGTTTGATGTCCACTTTTCCTTTCATTTTGAATAGAGGTTTTGAAGGAGCGATGAAACTATAACTTGGTTTCTCTTTTATTGACTCCTTTTCTGGGTCTTCACTATCACCCAGTTTCCCATCAAATCCAGCTTCTGAGTTAGAGCCACCAACCTCCCCGAAAGGTCCAAACTTGTTTGCTAGATCTGCCATGAGGAGGGCCATGTTGTGAGAGATATCAACAAATTTCTCTTGCAGTATTGAAAATATATCTTCCACTACATCACATGGGTTGTTTTATTAAACTCATCCACCATGTCTAGGGTTCTACGACTTCCTTCTTAAGCCAACTCCTAGATCCTTGAACTTTCCACATACCCCAATGAAAACCGCTCTGATACTAATATTCTTTGTTAGCTACCCTGGATATTCTACTAGAACAATTTGTCACAATAGAGATTATAATATTCTAAAATCTTAGATTATGCAATTTATTTCCTTAGATCACATATTAATTATTACTAGCTTATTACTGGGATTTAAGAAAATAACTAAAAACGAAAAAATGAAAGAATAGGAAAATATACGCACCATCTACAAAAATGAACTCAAGATTATCTTGGTAAACCCGATACAAAAGAAAACCCATCTAGAAGGTGAGGACTATGCTCTTCTCTCTTTTTTTCTTCAATTATGAAAAACAAGTACAAAGAAAGGGACACTCACTATGGAGTTTCCTTTGACATTGTGGCCTGGATGACTACTACAAAATTTCCTAAATCCTTTGTTATGCTCTCAAAATACCACTCCTAGATGCTCTTCTCAATTATGGAACAATTACAATGCTAAATAATGGAACTCCTTCTCTTCCTAGCAGCTTGGTATTTAACATATCCCAATAGACATCTAGGGTTAGGGTTTTTGCATCCTCAACCGTCAACTAGTGATAAGGTTTTAGACATTTTAGAATCTTCTTGAATGTACACATGTGGATAACCCCATATGTGTGGGTAATGTGGGTTGATGTGGCATCCACTCGTACCATGGCAGACAACAAGTAGGTCATTGTGAGGGAGGCATAATTTCTACATATAAGCTCCAATTGAGGCGATTTTTGCACCGTTGTTAAGGTCTCGATATGTAGAATAGTGCCAAGGGAATATGAGCTAAAATTGCAAAATTTTAACCCCCAAAAATGGTGTTTGATGCCTCAAAATGGATCTAGAAGGTTCTAGACCCCAAATCTCCAAACTAGGACATACTGCTAAAATGGGCCTATTGGATGCAGGCCTATCTAAGAATAAAAGCTATTTTTGGAGGAAAAGCATCACGTGGAAGAGAAGCAGGTGAAGCACACATGCAAGGAAGACCTAATGAGACTAGAGTTAGGGTTTTTGTAATGCATTGTAATGTATGGTGAGCCGAGGATATAAATAATTAGTACTTAGGTGACCGAAAGGGAGGTAGATAGAGAGGACACACATAAAGAGATAGAAAGAGAGAGAATTGTAGAACTGTATGAGTCATTAAGCTGGTGAGCTAGGGGAGGAGTGAGTGACTCGATCCTGAGGGTTAGATCACAGGTTTAGGAGGTTGGTGCAATCTATTTAACCTCGCAGGGATTGAGGAGTCTATGAGAAAGGGAGGAGAACTAAGGTTGTAACCACACACAACGTGATATATTTCTAAACTATAATAAAATCTTGAGAGACAGATATTTGTGGACGTATCCCAGGAGGGGTTGAACCATGATAACAATGTGTTATGTGAATGAATGAATCTTTATGTCTGATTAATTGATGAATGTTAGATAAATGAAGCAACTAAGTAGATATGATATTCCACATGCATGCATAGAATGAATGTTATAACTAGATGTTGGATTGAATGAATAAATTTTACAATGCACAACCATCGATATCGCTCTATCTTAGGTTGCAAACACCCGAGTATTGCATCCACCCATAGAGCTATCTCGGGTGAGACTACATAGTACACTCTGTGCACTGCATTGCCTTTTGGTTTACCAGAGGGGTCGATAGTTTTAAAAGGATTTTGTTGGGAATCTTACTAAATTTGAACCAGGGTCAATCTGTGAGGGTAAAGTAGAAGCATAATACCCCATAAAGAATCTTCAAGACTAATAGAAGAGAGATACCAAATCCAACAAATGGTTTTGTTGTTGGGATGTGTGGAAGAAAATGGGACTGAGTATATGAGATTGGGGGAATACACGTCAAAAGGATGTCAAATCAGACAATGAGATGTTGAAAGAATGAGAATCTAGTTGGGAATGTTGAGACCGTGGAATCCAACGAAAGCAAAGATAGAGAGTTGGTTGAAGACAAAGGAGCTAGAATTTGTGTAGAAAGATAACAAAAATCCAAAGTTAACACTGCGCAAATATCTAGACAAGTACGTATTCAATGACTTACATGAAGTATTGTTATGTGATTTCCTGCATGTATTACATGAGTGGATAAAAATATTGAAATACAACCACCCTACCATTTGGATCAGACAACTAGAGTGGAATCCTGAAGAGATTGCACAGTTACAACGAGTTGATAATAAGTTTATGCACGCAATAGATTTTTTGTTAGACACCATTGTTGCCAAATTTATCACAAAATTTGTAGTATATATAGTGAAGTCATACAATGTGACTAAACAAGAGTTCTTGAAGGGACCTCTAGGTAGGTGCATCAGATCGTTATACACTTCCATTAAGATATTACTATATAACAAAGGTGTAATGACAATGGAGTCAGACAACTAAGCTTCCCTGCGTGCATGGGGGAAGGGGGGGAGCATTAGCAAGAGAGGGAGAAATGGAAGGAGAAGGGGATAAAGGGAAGAACGAGGAGGCCTTGGACCCAATTATGATGAAATAAGACTAGATCAAGTGGATCATGGAAACAATTGAAAAGATGCACAGTGGAGTACCCTACCAATATAAGGTAAACACCAAGAAGATAGTCGTAGCTGCGAGGGAAGGCTTGGAAAGTGACGAAGAGGAGGTAGAGGATCTTCGGGCTATGGAGCAGATTGAGGAAATTCTGCGCAAAACATATGAGAGGAAGACGAGAGGTCCAAGACCAGAAATAGAAGGAAACACTCCTATCCATATCAATTTCAGTGTGGAACCCATAAACCCATGTGCGACTAATACACCAAGAAGAACACCACCATTTAGACAACAGAATTTTGAGAGAAAGAAGACTGCAGGAAGTACAACTACACAAGGAACAATAACTGGGGGATCTAGTTCAGGAAGCAGTAGTCAAGTATCTACACCGCGCAGAGGTAGTAGTTCAACATTCAAGATGGCAGGACATGATCCCACCATTAGGTTACCATAATTCAAAGGAGAAGCGTCGAAGGACCTGAAGAAGCACCTATTTATCTATGAAAAAATATGGGAAGCGAAACAAATCATAGATGAGGACACTAAATTGGCACAGTTAGCTATCACGCTAAGATATCACGCACTGGATTGGTACATGAGTTTAGCTGCAAACAGTCCTCCAGGGACAACCAGAACGATTGGAGATATCAAGAAGATGTTGATAAATGAGTTTCAGAAGACTAGTTTAGAGGATCAATACATGAACGAGATGATTGAGATTAGATAAAAAATAAGAGAATTTGTATGGGATATTGACCAAAGATTTAAACAAATCAATGGAAAGCTAAAATACGTCATGACAGATATGCAACATAGGCACCAATTCGTCAATTCACTACTACCACACTTGAAGTATCCATTGCGACAACATAAGTTTCAAATGTAGGAAGAGGATCTACATGAATCCCTAGAATTGGAATAAAACCAATATCAGAAGACATATCCAACCATAGAGGAGTTGAAGGAGGATTTGAATAACTTAACGTTCCAGCTAAACCAAAACAAAGGTAAGGACAAAAGAGAAGTCATTTAGTGTACCAGATGTAGGATAAAAGGACACCTAATAACGAATGTCCAACATTCGCGCAATACATGGAAACAAGAATACCTAACCCATTACCAACATGAAGAATATGGTGTGATATCTGTAAGAAACAAGGTCATGATCCATACCAATGGCCAATGATGCAGAAGTACCAGACAGTACCGAAGAGCTTGTATTGAAAATTTTGCAATTCAGTAGGCCATGATGACAAAGATTGCAGAAACATGGACCTTATGAGGGAAAAAACATTAGATGCATACATGGTGCAGGCATAAATTATGATCGGGCAATCCACACCATAATTTAGCCAAGTACCAACCCTGTACAACATTGCACAACAACAGTATAACACTTCACAACAACAATATAACACTGCACAATCGTAGTATAATACAGCACAACCACACTATAATATAATGCGCCTCAATATAACGCACCACGAAGGGATCAAGCTAGATACAGAGGTGGGGGAAGAGAAAGAGGAGGTTCTTTAAGAGGTAGAGGACCAGTGGTATGTCACAATTGTCAACAACCAGGACACTATGAAACAGAATGTACACTTCCACCAGTGACATCTATGTATTGTTGCGCATAAGATCATGACATAGAAGAATGTCCAACACTATTAGGGAAGATACAGGAAAAGAGGAATCAGAACAATCAAAATGTTAAGTGGATATCAACATAAGTGAGGGATGAAGGAAGAAACATCAACATAGTTATGCGGGGAGGAGATAAAACAGGAAACGACACAGCACGACAAGAGCCAGTACAACACCAATGGGTGAAAAATAATGTCGAAGAAAAGAAGCAGTTTGATGCATAGAACGAAAAGGAGATATTCAAGCAAGCGAGATAAGAATTACTGAAGCCAAACATTGTATCGACATCAACTGCACATCATAATAAGGAAGTACCAGAGTACGAGATGCCTCCATTTCTGGATCACACCGAAAAACCACAACCACTGGGACAAGTAAGTACCATTAAGGGTTTTTTGCAATCCTGTGTTATAATACTAAACGATCCATCCTCTATTAAAGTATTACAAAATATGCTAGAAATATGTAGCATAGAATCAGAAGGAAAGTTGGAACATAAAACAATCAATCACCTACATACAAGGAGGAGAACAAGTAGGGAATTCATGATGAATGCCAACATTGGAGATTTTAACATGGGAGATATTATACTGGATTTAGGATCCAAAGTTAATGTATTACCCAAGAAGACATGGAAATTTATGGGAGGACCCACATTA
This sequence comes from Picea mariana, assembly GCA_032191745.1. NCBI lineage: Eukaryota > Viridiplantae > Streptophyta > Pinopsida > Pinales > Pinaceae > Picea > Picea mariana. Next base: position 12,322 of record JASDQU011177789.1, read on the forward strand.
GGATATTCACCTGTTCATCTTAAACTAGCAAATCGACACAAAGTTCTACCAATTGGAATAACAAAAGGAGTAATAGTCGATCTTGATGGAGTATGGACTAAATCCGACTTCGAAGTAATCGAGATAGTGGATGGAACAACACCTTATCTAGAATTGCTTGGCTTAGATTGGGTGTATGATAACCAGACCATAATCAACTTAAAGACGTGGAAGATGACCTTCGGGTCAGGAGAATAAGAGTCATTGCGCCATTGGACCCATCAGAAGGGGAAAGGTTCGTAGAACCTACTTGCTTGGACCTAAAGGAAATTAACCAGTTGTATAGAAAAACTGCATGAAATGAAGATTACATGAACCCAACTACAGATGGGATACTTAGTTGGTGAAGTATCACCTTGATGCAGGAGAATCACCTTCAACGTCAACACTGCACACGTGGAGGCAAGTGAATGACATCTTAGCAATAACAGAATTTCAAATCGAGCATTTAATTCAGAATTAAATTGGTTGTTGAGATATTTTATTTTTTTGAAAACAACATTTTAAAATGTAACTTGTTTGTAAAGTCTCGAAGGACTGTAAGGGGTTGCAGATATGGAGTGTTGACTCTATTTGACAATAACTAGTAATTATTGTAATAGGACAAGGTAGGTAACAACTTTTAATTGATAGGATAGATTTCAGAACATGATGAGAGAGCTCGTAGAGACAGTCCTTAGATAGTTCATTGTTGCATTGTAAGAATAGAACATATAGACATAATAGAGAGATCAATAGAACATAGTAGAGTAGCAAAAACACTATGTATTTTGTTTTCATGAATGAATAGAAAAGACAGAAATTGTCCCAAATCCTTGGACTGTGTTCATTTCATGTATGATTGAATGAATGTATTCTGTGTGTATCATTTATTACAGTTCATTCATGTATGATTGTTTGAGAGATTAACTGTATGAGTTCGTGACAAATCTGCCTAAGTTTCAATCATTTCTCTTCTGATACTTATATGCGAGGTGTGCATCTCGAATGCAAGGAGTGCGTCGACTGAGTCTGGGATTGACTTAGAGAAGTTTAGAGAGAATCAAAGAAAATCAAAACAGGTGAAAATCATCAAGAAGCCAACAAGATTTGAAGAACCAGCACAGGGGAATACCAGGTGGGTGAGAATAATTTTCTTCTCAAGAAAATCCTTCAAACTGAGTTATTCAAAATCCCAAAAATGCAAGGTGTGCATAGGAGATTGAAATCCTTTCAAGGGAAAAAGCTCATAAGAGATAGAACTTTCACAAGTGTTGATGAGATCCAGGAGTTGGACTCGCAGGAGAAGAAAAGTTTGAAACCTTTGAGCTCTGAGAAATATTCTAAGTCTGGAAGAAGGCAGATGCTTGAGAGAGATAGCGAGCCATTATATTAGAGATAGGCAAAAGGAACATGTGCAGGAAGGGATCAGATCTCAGCCATTAGATCTGAGTGCCTGGACCAACAACTATTGGATCCTAAGGAAGGTGCATGGGACAAGTTCTGAAATCATCGGAGCCATCCATCGTTAGAGGATAGGTGGCAGTAGATCAACATTTCGCTGACTCTCAACTCAGGGAAGTCAAAGGGAATATTTGTGATAATTCACGAAGTGCGAGTTCACAAAAAGATCGCAGTTGTTGATCAAGAAGAAATCTAGACCATTGATTGTTCAGGGAGAATTTTGGGATTTCAGGGATCGAAATAGCTGAGGTGAGAGGTCCTTCGACTTTGCGAAATGTGAAGTCCTGATACGCGAAAGACATATCTTAACCGTTGGATCCTGGGAGACCGAGAACCATTGATCTGACATCAGAAGTTCAGAGGTTCAGGAGTCATGGAGTCAGGGTTGGCTCATACGTAGAAGTCCTGAAATCATGAAATGCAAAGTACCTTGGTTATGCTTGTGGTCATAGGTAGTGGTCACATGGCGGGGACTCACGTACAGTGCTTGTTCGTGCAGGTGGAGTCTCATAAGGACCTGTGGAATTGTTCGTCAGAGGTTTGAGTGGGAACCCGAAGAGATACTTAAGCTCAGGAAATTGGAATGATCCAGTGACTGAGAGGTTGACAGAACCCCGGAAGGGGAGGGGGGCTTCATCAGGTGGTATCAGAGCACAAATTGTTTAATTTTTGTAGCAGAGAGTAGATACAAAAAATACTCTGATACACACCATCAGGTGGTATCAGAGCGATATTTTGAGTTTGTTTGCAAACAACAGACAAAAGGAGAAAGGAGGTAAATTGATATCATTCGTGGTATCAAAGAAAATTGATTTCTATTTGTAGGCGATGTAATGAAATCATGCCACCCAGAAGGCATAGAGAAAATGAATAAATGGAAGAAGAAATGCGGCGACTCCGAATGAGATTGGATGCGATGGAAACATCGCAGAGAAGAACACCAGACACTGGAGATATCAGTGAAGTTGAGGGAGAAGAAAGAGTAGATGTCGAAGAAACTGTAGAAGAGGATGTTGCACAAGATCGCTTAATAAAATATATTTCAAATATAGGAGCCAGAGCAAGAATAGAGGTACCGATGTATGAAGAAAATTTAGAATTTGAAGAATTGTTAGATTGGGTACGTTCTATGGTCAAATACTTTGATTACGAAGATATTGAAGAAGATAAGATGGTGAAGCATGCAGTGACAAGACTAAAATGTCATGCAATGCTATGGTGGGATGAACTGCAAGCTGAATGTAGAAGGAATGGTAAGCAACAAATTAAAAACTGGGATAGGATGGTATCTAATATGAAAGCCAAATTTATCTCGAAGGATTACCAAATCAATCTTTACAGAATATTGCAGAACCTGAAACAAAGGGGTTTATCAGTGAAAGAGTACACCGAGGAATTTTACCGACTGAACATCAGGGATGGACAGAAAGAGAATGAAGATGATAAGATAGCCAGATATATCAACGGGCTGAGATATGGAATCCAAGAGGAGATCAACATGATGTCGGTTAGTACAGTGGAGGATTCTTATCAAGCATCCCTGAAAGCCGAAGAAAAATTGGCCAGGAAGCAGAGCCAATGGAGTAGAGGATGAAATTCAAGCAGAGGTAAGGGAACTAGCAGAGATAATTTCCAGAAGCCGAAGCCTAAAGCTGACAAACAACATAGTCACCATGAGGAGGGTGGAAGTTCTAAAGAGTGACAATATGGAGGAAGAATTTTCTTTTCTAGACGTAGAGGAAGAGGAAGAGCCAAAGGAGGCATGGTTAAATGTTATACCTGTGGAAAAGGACACAAATCTTGGGAATGTCCCGAAAGAAAGAGAGAAGGAGGTAGAGAAGCACACATTGCCAAAGCACAAAAGCATGTGGAAGCAGAAGCAATAGAAGGAGGAAAGAACCTCATGATGAAGAAAGTTCTTCTTAAACCAGAGAAGGATGTAGACGAACTAGTTTAGCGAGCAAGTCTGTTTAGAACTGTTTGCAAGAAAAAAGACATAGTTTGCAAGGTAATCATAGACAGTGGGAGCACTGACAATCTAGTATCCATAGAGATGGTGGAGAAGCTAGAGCTAAAGACAATTTCACATCCAAAACCATACAAGGTATCGTGGTTGTAGAAAGGACATCAAGTAATGGTAAGTCAACAATGCCAAGTTGAATTTAAAATAGGAGGTTACAAAGATGAAATATTGTGTGATGTAATTCCTATGGATGTATGCCATATTTAATTGGGAAGGCTATGGCAATATGACCGAAAAGTTATTCATTATGGAAGAATTAAAGAATATCTATACCCTAGAAAAGAATGGTAGAGCACATATGTTGATACCCATAGAAGACAAGGAACCAAAGACAGAAGCTAGTTCAAGCATACTTCTCAAGAGTGGGAAGGAGCTCTTGAATGAAGTCAAGAAGGAGAAAGAAATGCAATTTTCTATAGTGAGGAAGCTTAGAGTTATCCTTACAAATACCTCTATAGAAGGTTTTCCTATAGAAATCCAAGAACTGTTAGAAAACTTTGATGATATAGTCATGGATGAGCTGCCACACTCATTGCCACCCATCAGGAGTATAAGCCATCATATTGACATTATTACAAGAGCTAGTTTACCAAACAAAGCATCTTATAGGTTGACACTTAGAGAGAATGAAGAAGTCAAAAATCAAGTCCAGGAGTTGTTGGATAAAGTTTTAGTCAGGGAAAGCCTAAGACCATGTGCAGTACCAATTGTGTTAAGACCAAAGAAACATGGATGATGGAGAATGTGTACAGATTCTCAAGCCATCAACAATATAACCATTAGGTACATATTTCCTTTACTGAGGATGGATGATTTGATGGACTTTTTGAGTGGAGCGAGCTATTTTTCCAAGATAGACTTGAAAAGTGGAAATCATCAAATAAGGATGAGAGAGGGAGATGAATGGAAAACAACATTCAAGACAAATGAAGGATTGTTTGAATGGTTGGTCATGCCATTTGGATTAAAAAATGCACCAAGCACATTTATGAGATTGCAGAATGAAGTGTTGAAAGACTTCATAGGCAAATTTGTCATAGTATATCTAGATGACATACTAATATTCAATAAGACAAAGGAAGAGTACTTAAGACATTTGACATCAGTGATGGAAAGGTTGCAACAAGAGAAATTGATGATAAATCTGAAGAAGAGTTCTTTTATGAAGAAGGAGCTCATATAATTGGGATTCATAATCTCTTCAAATGAATTGAAGATGGACCTAGAAAAAGTGAGAGTGATCAGAGAATGGTCGTCGCCGAACAACATATTTGAGGTAAGAAGTTTTCATGGGTTAGCGAGTTTTTATAGAAAATTCATCAGAAGTTTCAGTGGCATATGCGCACCCATACTGGACACTATGAAGAAGAAACACAATTCCTTCAGTTGGACAGAGGAAGATGAAAAAAGTTTCAAAGTGTTGAAGGAGAAAATCACAAAGCAACCAATTCTGGTCTTGCCAGATTTTGGAAAAACATTTCAGGTGAGATGTGATGCAAGTGGATTAGCTATTGGATCAATATTGAGTCAAGATAATAAGCTAGTTGCTTTTTTCAGTGAGAAACCGAATGACGCCAAGCAAAATTATTCCACATATGACAAGGAATTTTATGCAGTGATTCAAGCTTTGAAAAAATGGAGGCGCTATCTAATTCCTAAATAATTTGTCTTGTATAGTGATAATCAAGCTTTGAAATTTATTACTAGGCAAGAAAAGTTGAATCAGAAACATGCAAAATGGGTATAATTTATGCAGAATTTTACTTTTGTTATCAAACACATTGCTGGAAATGCTAACAAAGTCGTAGATGCTTTGACCAGGAGGAGTTTGATTTTATAGGAATTCCAGGTGGAGACCTTAGGGTTCGAACACCTTAAGGATATGTAAAAAGAAGATGCAAATTTTAAAGAGGCTTATGAAGCATGCAAGAATCCTTTTTTGGGAGATAGAAGCCCATGGACTGAATATTTGATCTAGGATGGATTACTGTTCAAAGGGAGCCAATTGTGCATTCTGAAATGATCAATGAGAGACAACCTGTTGAAAGAGAAAAACAATGGAGGTTTAGCTGAACATTTTGGTCACAATAAGACATTTGCACAACTGAGTAATTCGTTTTATTGGCCGAGCATGAGAGAAGAAGTGAAAAATTTTGTGAACAAATGCAGAATTTGTCAGTATGAAAAGGGAAAGAAACAAAACAATGGTTTGTATTAGGCATTACCAATTCCAGAGAGGCCATGGGATGCAATCAATATGGATTTTATTTTGGGATTGCCTAGAACTCAAAAAGGGAGCGATTCCATATTTGTTGTAGTGGACAAATTTTCAAAAATGACACATTTCATACGATGCCAAAAGACAAGCGATGCAACACACATCACCAATATGTTTTTCATAGAAGTAGTGAGACTACATGGATTGTCGAGAAGCATAGTTTCAGAAAAGGACACCAAATCTGTAGGACACTTTTGGAGGACTCTATGGAAGAGGCTGGGGACAAACTTGTCCTTTAGTTCAACATATCACCCTCAAATAGATGGAAAGACTGAAGTATTAAACATGAGTCTGGGAAACTTATTAATAAGTTTAGTCACTGAACAAGTTCAACAATGGGATCAGATTCTGGCACAAGCAGAATTTGCATTCAGCAATTCAGTGAACAGGAGCAAGGGAAATGTCCATTTGAAATTGTGTATGGTATCCAACCATGAAATTGTGTATGGTATCCAACCAAGAGGGATTATAGAGTTGAAAAATTTGAATCAAGATGAGTTCAGAAGTGTCGGGGCAAAGGATTTTTCAACAGAAATGTAGAAAATCCATGATAGAGTTAGAGAGAAGCTACAGAACAAAAACCATAAATACAAGAGAAAAACTGATCAAAAGAGGAGAGAATTTCAATTCAAAGTTGGAGATGAAGTTTTAGCTCATTTGAGAAAAGAGATGTTTCCAAGGGGAACATATAACAAATTGAAGATGAAAAAGATAGGACCATGCAGGATTCTTAGAAGATTCGCAACCAATGATTATGAGATTGAGTTGCCATACAATGTTGGGATATAACCGATATTCAACATTGTAGACCTGTATCCTTATAGGAGAGATGAGGCAGGAGAATCAGATGATCAGAAAGAAATTCAGTGGGAAGAGAAATTTCCCACAGTAGAAAAACCTCAAATGGAGAAGATTATTGAATAGAGGGATGGAAATAAAACCAGGAGGAAAACATATCATGAGTACTTAGTGAAGTGGAAAGGTCATCCAATGGAAGATGCAAGTTGGGTCACAAAACTTGGTATTTTGAAGCATGGAAAAATAGTGCAGGATCTCATGGACAAGAGCCCATGAATTTTTTTAACCAAGAGAGTATGATGCAGGAGCATTGCCTTCAACGTCAACAACGCACGTGTGTAGGCAAGCGAATGCCATCTCAGCAATGACAGAATCTCAAATCGAGCATTTAATTCAGAGTTAAATCAGTTGTTGAGATTCTTTTTTTTTGAAAACAATATTTTAAAATGTAACTTGTTTGTAAAGTCTCGAAGGACTGTAAGGGGTTGCAAATATGAAGTGTTGACTCTATCTGACAATAACTAGTAGTTATTGTAATAGGAAAAGGTAGGTAACAACTTTGAATTGATAGGATAGATTTCATAACAGGACAAGAGAGCTCGTAGAGCCGATCCTTTGATAGTTCATTGTTGCATTGTAAGAATAGAACAGATAGACAAAATAGAGAGATCAATAGAACATAGTAGAGTAGCAGAAACGCAATGTATTTTGTTTTCATGAATGAATAGAAAAGACAGAAATTGTCCCAAATCCTTGGACTATGTTCATTTCATGTATGATTGAATGAATTTATTCTGTGTGTATGATTTATTATAGTTCATTCATGTATGATTGTTCGAGAGATTAATTGTATGAGTTCGTGACAAAGCTGACTGAGTTTCAATCATTTCTCTTCTGATACTTATATGCAAGGTGTGCATCTCAAATGCAAGGAGTGCGTCAAATGAGTCTATGATTGACTCAGAGAAGTTCAGACAGAATCAGAGAAACTCAGACCAGGTGAAAAGTGTGCACAACATCAAGAAGCCAACAAGCTTCGAAGAACCAATGCAGAGGAACGCCAGGTGGGAAAGAAGCACTTTCTTATTAAGAAAATACTTTGAACTAAGTTATTCAAAATCCCAAAAACACAAGGTGTGTGTGGGAGATCGAAATACTTTCAAGGGAAAAAAATCAGAAGAGATAGCACTTTCACAAGTGTTGAAGAGATCCAGGAGTTGGAATCGTAGGAGAAGCAAAGGTTGAAACCTTTGAGCTCTGAGAAATATTCTAAGATTGGAAGAAGGAGGAAGCTCAGGAGAGATAGCAAGCCGTCATATTAGAGATAAGAAGAAGGAACACATGTAGGAAGGGATCAGATCTCAGTCGTCAGATCTGAGTGCCTAGACCAACAACCATTGGATCTTAAGGAAGGTGCACGAGAAAAGTTTCAAAATTATCAAGGTCATCCATCATTAGAGGAGAGGTGGCAGCAGATCAACATTTCACTGACTCACAACTCATGGAAGTCAAAGGGTAGATTTGTGAGAATTCATGAAGCACAAGTTCGCGAAAATATTGCAGTCATTGATCAAGAAGAAATTTAGACCGTTGATCGTCCAAGGAGAATTTCAGTGATCGAAAGACCTGAGGTGAGAGGTCCTTCGACGTCGTGAAATGCAAAGTCCCGATACATGAAAGACAAATATTAACCGTTGGATCGTGGGAGATCAAGAACCATTGATATGACATCGGAAGTTTGGAGGTTCAAGAGTCGGGGAGTCAGGGTCGACTCATACGTAGAAGTCCCAAAATTGCGAAATGTGAAGTGCCTTGGTTAGGCTTGTGGTCATGGGTAGTGGTCACGTGGAGGGGACTCATGCCTAGTGCTTGTTCACGCAAGCAGAGTCTCATAAGGACCTGTGGAATTGTTCGTCAGAGGTTCCAGTGGGAACTCGAAGAGCTACTTAAGCTTAAGAAATTGGAACGATCCAGTGACCGGGAGGTTGGTTGAACCCCAGAAGGGGAGGGGGGTTGCATCACACCTCATGTGCATCAGACTCAGATACAGGATTATAAAATTGGAATCAAAGGTTACATGAAGTCTCCACAAGAATATGCACAAGAATAGACCGCGCAGTGAGATGGGTAGGTACAGAGATAAGGGAACCTCCCAACTTCCATGGGGTGAATGAACTAGAAGCATTCTTAACATGGTATGAAGATGAAGTGGTAGAAAATAAGAGGCTCTTAGACCTAGATATAACACTCAAGGAAACACCTGCAAGATGGAAGGGTGCGCACAAAGAAAAAGTGAAATACTGGTACCAATGTAAGCGGTTACTGCACATTAGGTTTGGCACATAACAAGGAAGCAACCAACTACAAAAATATGATGGAAAAGGGGCACCAACAGAACACTTGGAGAAGTGAAGAATGCTATGGAAAATGACACCACCGGGGGAGTGGCCCCATCACTCTGTTCACACATTAGAAGGCATTCCAACAAACTGGTATACAGACCAGGAACTGCGTAGAGGAACTATGAGCTGCATAGTATTACAACAAAATTTTACAGTCACTTTCTCATTTGAGCATGAGAACCCCAACATCGACGCAACACTTAAACAAATCAGAGGGGTGATATTCATTAAATAATTGGAGGTTGAACTCATGAAAAAATAACAACAACACATATAGATAGTAAAGGAATTACTGTCATGCTACCACGTGCAAGAAGAAGCACCAGATGAAGATGACCCACGCGATATTCATATTGAGGAAAGGGAAGGGAAAAGAGAAGTGGAAGGTGCAACGTTGGAATCAAAAGTAATTGTTGTGTCGATCAAGGTGAAGAAAGTCAACATTGGGACAATTAAGAACCCCAAAATGGCCAGCATTGGAGACTATTGGGATGAACAAATAGTGGAAAGAATAATCGAGTTACTGCGTGAGTACAACGACCTATTCCCAACAACGTTCACATAAATTAAAGGCATAGCAGGAGAGCTAGGTGAAATGAAGATACCTCTTAAAGATGAGAAAATACTGATCAGACAATGACCATAAAAACTAAATCCCATATATAAGAAAAAATTTAAAGACGAAATCGATAGGATGTTAGAGGTTGGAATCATAGAACCTGTAGAGGAATTATAATGGGTAAGCTCGATGGTATTTCAGGAGAAGAAACAAGGGGGGATAAGAATATGTGTCGACTTGAGGAAGTTGAATGATGCATGCCTACATGACCCGTTCTCTACTCCCTTCACAGATGAAGTGTTGGAGAATGAAGGAGGACATGAAGCTTATTTATTCACCGACGGATTCTCAGGATACCATTAGATCAATATAGCACTAGAAGATAGATACAAGACCACTTTTTCCATAGAATTGGGATCCTACCAGTATACATTCATGTCATTTGGATTGAAGAATGCACCAACAATATTTTCCAATGTAGTTTAAGCGACATTCAAGCAATTCATCCACCAATTTCTAGAGGTATATCTAGATGATTGGACAATATATAGTATATTGAAAGACCATGTAGAGGTCTTGTGGATGATGTTATAAATATTCATGCAGTGTTGGATATCATTAAATATTAAGAAGTGCATCTTTGAAACATCTTTTGGGATATTATTGGGCCATATAGTATGCAAGCAAGGCTTGCTAGTAGATCCTGCCAAGATTGTTGTAATTGTTAATCTACCACCACCAAAAATAGTCTGCCAATTGAGAGTGACATTGGGACACAGATGATACTACATGAAATTTATAAAGGGGTATGCGTAGATCAATGCTCCAAGGGAGAAATTGATAAGGAAAGACATTAAGTTTCATTGGAATGAGGATTGTCAGCGCGGATTGGACACCCTGAAAGAGAAGATGATAACTGCACCAATACTGGTATTCCCATATTGGGAAAAGATGTTCCATGTCCATGTATATGCGTCAACCATAACACTTGGAGCTATACTAGCACGGCTAGGAGTAGGATAATTGGACCATCCTATAGAATTTACTAGCAGAAAACGGTCGGAATCAGAGAAAAATTATAATACCACAGAAAGGGAAGGCTTAGAGATGGTCTATGTTCTTCAGAAATTCAGGCATTATTTATTGGGGAAACATTTCAAGATGTTCACAGACCATTCAACGCTCAAATACCTCATCAACAAGCCAGTGTTGGGGGGCATAATTTGTAGATGGTTATTGTTGTTCCAGGAATTTGACTTTGAAGTGATAGTCAAATCGGGGAAGTTGAATGTAGGACCTGATCACCTGTCGAGGATCACAAATGGGGAGGAAGCTATGAATCTAGAGGATAACTTTCCCGACACTCAACTATTTTTAGTCTAGATAGCCAATGAATACTTCACAAACATCATCCAGTACTTGAGTACATGGACTATTGTAACACACTCGACTCCTTAATACTCTTTTAAGGAGTGGGGCATCATAAATTCATTTTTCCTTAACTAACTCATCTCGAATAATCTCTTTGAGATGATTCATTCTCTTCTACTTTCTCGTAGATTTCTAAAAAATGCTACTGGATTCTAAAACGACCCTTGGTTTATATCTTATGGCTTCCCCAAGTTCTTCGGGTGTTCATTATTTGAGGGCCACGTGATGCCCCTGTGGCTTCATCTTGTTAGTATTATATCTTGATTCCTACCTCCCATAGGGAAGGTCCATCCATCAAACAATCTTTCGAATGGATTAATCCTTGTCTGACACATAGGCTAGCGAGGAATTTAGAGTTCGATGTTGAACATCTCCTTGCTATCTACGCACGAGACCTCTCGAAGTCTCGTAAGCTTGCCACGTGGTTTCGACCTTCAGACCTTTTTGGTATATCTACAATGCTACATCCCAAATACTCCATATTCTCGATGTCCTGGACTCCCAGAGTTCCAGTCACTTCACCAACCACATGGAATAGGTGGGCACGTACCAGGAACTAACATGTAGGAGGGGTCAGGGTGACCCATGTTATGTTCCAATGGGTCTATAGGGTATGTGATACACATGAATTCTGGGTGACACATGGCATGTCAAACTAGGTTCCATGTCACCCTAGGTGATGTCAATACACCATGTCACCCCAGACTAACAACCTTCTAACATTCCTTAGATCTCATGGTCGAGATCCGACCACGTAGATTTATAGATCTATGACTCTTGTTACCTTAGGGATTCGGTGTTCAGGATTTTTTTGATGCAAACTCCTCTTTTCTCCATAAGTTCCCAATCTCTGAACTAAATGGGATAGCGCAATGCATCTCCAGTATATCGAAGGTTGGGAAATAACTGGAAGGGTCCCTTGATCTATGGTTTTGGTTACTTCACGGCTCTGGCCTTCGAGGTTCTGGATCCCAGTTTAGTTGGTAGGATAGGTCCACCTAACCACTAGGGAAACCGCCCAACGTTGGTCAACCTTATGGGTAACCATAACTCTTAGTTGCCTTCGGCCTGTTTATGACTACGAGGGCCAAAAATACTCCGAAGTCTTGGACTTTCAGAGCTTCGAAGAAAAAAGGACTTAGCTCCCTTAGGATTAGCCTAATTTTCCTAGATGTTGGTCATATGGGTTCTCCCAAATAGATCTTTTCCATTCATATTCCAGATGAAAGGATCTTCCCTTCCGAGACTATTGTCCCTTGACCAAGTTTTGAGGAAATATTGGTCATGTATGACCACTTTTGATACTTCGATAGGCTGGATGAAGATGGAACGCCCAGGTGGAGCCGAGATCGTGGGATCTCACTCATTTTGCAAGCTTGTGGACCTAGCAAGGGGTTTACTAGGGTTTATGTAATGGGTGAAGAGATGTCAGCCCATGGGTTTACCCATGATTAGGCCTTGTTGTAAATGTATAAATAAGTAGTATCTAAGCGATGTAAAAGTAGTTACTAAGTGGCTTAGTGCATGACTAGTAGAACATATGGAAGACTTCATAGACTGGAACCTCATAGGAGGAAGGTTCGCAGGACTTGAACCTCATCGAAATAAAAGAACCACGCAAAATTGGACTTCGCCATGGCAAAAAAATATGACCGTTAGAGGTGCCCCGACCGTTAGAATAACACCCCAGAATGGATAGAAAATGCAGTTATGAGAAAATGGACCGTTGAGACTGTGCCATAACAGACTAATTCATATTGATTGATGTATTCCAATCCATTGGAGGAATTTATTACACCTCTTTCTTATTTAACCCATCGAACGTTGTGTCGGGACCACTTTTTTCCACCCATGATTATCCCAGCTAACAGAGAATCGATTGGATATTGCGTTGTGATTTCTAGACCTTGCCATCCATTTGATTACCTCGCTTGTCTGTTCGCCTACTCGATTTATTTTGTACAAGTACGAATGTCAGGAGAACAAAGCGCGTTAGAGAAGTATGTGGAGGAGATTCTTGTGGACCTCATGGCTAAGAAGGTTATGTCCATATGAATACAGATGTCGTCAACTGGGGGCCTGCAATCATACCCCTCGACTGGACGTTGTTCTAGCCAAATCGCTACTGAGAAGCAAAGCAAACTCTGCGACGATCTGGCTAACACAAAGAAGATCCCATTGGTCTTTCCAAATTACATACCACATTTGGTTGGCGCGGTGAACCATGATAGTATCCCATGAGACTTTGAGTACACGTTGATTATTGCATACATCCTCAAGGGGATACGCGTAGTTGGACCCCAGTTAGGACATATCCCAACTCTAAAGAACAACAAACTTAACCTTGGAGACAGGAATAACTATGTGATGCTCGCGCTACATAGGTATTTGATGAAGATGACTGGGAAGAAGCCACACATAGTCTCTTAGCTGTGGATTAAGGAGCTTGCATAATTGACGATCTTGAATGTAATGAAGATCCCTCACTTTGGTCGACATCACGAGGTCAAATATTGCATTAAACTCCTCCTGTCATGCTACCATGGAGGATATATGTGGCTTGATAGACATGTGACTGTGGATCCATCACTGATCCACCTCATCACAGGACTGAGCATGTAGGGACCGGACCCTCAACAATTCTACCCAGGGAAGATTTTCGATCTCTCCCTGGCACAATGCATAAAAGAGGAGTATGGCGATGTAGAAATGGAAAGTGAGGCTACAAGGTAGCCTCCATCCAAGATGGTGTAGTGTGCCTAGCTTTTCAGCTTATAGCTGGCAAGCTTTTTAGAAAGAATCGCTCGACGTAGTTTATAACATTCGTAGTAGACCTCACAGGGAAGTGCGTAGAAGGAATGCAAATGAACTGGGTGATTTATCTCATCAACTAGCTCGAGAAGGACTATAGCAAAGAAAAGGATCAAGGGTATGAGTTCCATTTCAGTTGGTTACTAGTTTTAATCACATTTGTCACTTGGCAGATGCCAGAAGGAGTGACATTCCTAGAAGTTGAGCCATTAGAGCCATTGGTCGTGAGGTTCTCCACCTTGTGGTACACAAAGGATATGTCAAAGAAGTGGAATTCAAACATTGTCTTCCATTTCTACTACCAACATCTGAAGCATGCCATTGAGGGATTTCCATGAATGACCCTGAACACACT
>JASDQU011177792.1:27800-51527 GCA_032191745.1 Picea mariana
ACCAGATGTAATGCAGGCAGTTGGACAAGTGGTATGATTTCGAGCAACACCAAAGGAATCACATGTATTAGCAGTGAACATGATTTTCAGATATCTCAAAGGAACATAAGAGTTTGGATTATGGTATCCAAAAGGAAAGGATCTATCACTTATTTCCTACATAGATGTAGATTAGGCAGGTTGCATTGATGACCGACGAAGCACCAGTGGAACAACTTCTACTTGGATGAGTGTTTAGTATCATGGTTAAGCAATAAACGGTCATGAATATCCTTATCTACAACCAAGGTAGAGTATATTGCAGTAGAAACATGTTGTACATATGTTCTATGGATGAAACAAACTCTGACAGATATACAGGTTGCGTATGATGATCCCATTCCAATCTATCATGATAATACAAGCACCATCAGTATCTCAAAGAACCCAGTGATGCACTCCAAGATGAAGCACATTCCAATAAAGTATCAGTTTCTATGGGAACAGGTTGCAGAGAAGAACATCATAGTTGAATATGTGGGCACAAAAGAACAAGTGGTAGACATATTTACAAAACCACTTCCAAGAGAAGCCTTTGAGTATCTTCGCCAGAGACTCGAAGTAATTTCTTCTCCAAAATGAATTCTTTTGAATGCTTATCTTATATGTCTTAGATTTACATGAGGAAGCACCATAAAGAGGACATTTTAGTTTGGAAGATTAGTTTTGGGAAGAGTTCAGTTAGGTGGAGTATCCCCAAGGATAGTTCAGTTAGGAGGAACAACCCCAGATGGAAAGATACCTTTTCCATTGATGACAAAGGGGGAGAGATTTATCAGATGCAAAGGTAAATGAAAAGGTAAAGGTAAAGGGGGAGCATGAGTGACATGACTTCAGTATTGCATCAAAGTGTTTCCATTAATGCCAAAGGGGGATATTGTTGATTATTTGGGTTGGTTGTCATTGATGTCAACCCTTGAAGAAAGTCCGGTAGCAAATTTCAATAAGACAAAGGTTTGGGTAATGGACCAAAGTTTGTTTGATGGATAATGGTATGAGTTTTGATATATTTGCAAGTAATACTATTCTATATGGATAATAATTGTCATGCCATTTCTGATGGTATGTGGAACATCACATAACTCGTCACGGTTAGAGAGTTATGGCCATGTGAAGTTGGAGAAAGGTTTGGGTAATGGACCCAAGTTTGTTTGATGGATAATGGTATGAGTTTTGATATATTTGCAGGTAAGAATATTCTAGATGGATAGTACATGTCATTCCATTTCTAGTGGTATGTTAAATGTCACATAACTCCTCACGGTTAGAGAGTTATGGCCATGTGAAGTTGGAGAACCCTCATTAGTCATCTAGAAGCCCCAAAAGGTCAAAGTAGTCAAAATGGTTTAAGAGATTTTAGAATGTAAATAATAAAGTGAAGTGACGAGTGTAATATAATTCAAAGTGAAAACAAAAAAAATTATTTAAATAATAAAGTTAATGGAGAAATTACTAATTGGACAAATGGTTAGAAGTGGGTTAACCCTAAAATAAGGAAAGTGGGTTAAGATGGTTAAAAGGTAACCCCTTGAGGAAGCTACATGAAAGTATAAATAAGAGGCAAGGCTCTCTCATTTTAATCACACTTGAGCATATTGAATATATACAGGTGGCTGAGGTAACCAAAGGATATCTAATCCGAATTTCAGAGGGAAGGTGAAGTAAAGAAGGCCGAAATTCAAGGGAGGATAAATTTTTTTGATGATTATTTCTAAGGTATGTTATTTAAAGGTCATCACACCATTTTTGCAATATTTTTTTTTTCTAGAATGATTCAGACCGTAAAATTGGGAGGCCATTGAGAAAACATATCCAAGTAGCTTTGATACAAATTTCATCTTGTGAGTCGTTGTATTTTTTGATTTACACGCCGTGGAAAATAGGGTTTGTGGCTAGTCCTGAAACTAGTCTAAAAAAGGTGTTTTAGATAAAAACATCATAACTTATTCATAATAGATCCAAATTCAGTAAGACAAAATGTATTGGTTAGAGTACAGTCTTTTGATCCAAAAGGCAGAAGAATTCAGGAAGCTATCGGAGCAGCCCACGAGTGCATTCACAGCATCAAGCAGAAGAAACAAAAAGCGCTGGTAATGAAGCTCGACATCAACAAAGCTTTTGACAACATTGACTGGGTATTCCTTAGGCTGGTGCTTCATGCTGTTGGTTTTGGTATCAAGTTGACAAATTGGATATTAGCATGTGTTTCTAGTGCCAATTTTGCAGTTATCATCAATGGAGAGGCCACGAGTTTCTTTAATAGTGAGAGGGGCCTCCGACAGGGCTGCCCTCTCTCCCCTTATCTCTTCATTTTGATCATGGATACCCTCAGCATCCTTCTCAAAAAGAGCTTCTCCGAACACAAAGTATCTGGCATCAAGGTTACTAAGCTCATAAGGATATTCCACCTTATGTTCGTTGACGACCTCCTTCTCATGACAAAAGATGACCTAGTTGAGTGGTCTGTCATTCAGGATCTGCTCTCTCGTTTTTGCATGGTCTCTGGTCTTTTTATAAACCTCTCAAAATCTTCTGTCCACCACTAGGGACTCATGGAGCCGGAGCTACAAATCTACAAACGGTCCATTCCTTACACTTTCATTGACCTTAGCGAAGGTTTGAGATATCTCGGGTTTCAGCTGAAGATTGGAGCCTCTTCCCCCGAAGATTGGCAGTGGCTTATAAAACTTTATGAAATAAAAATAGGAGGTTGGTGTTATAAATGGATATCACTTGGTGGCCGCCTCATCCTGGTAAAATCCGTTTTAGAAGGATTGGCGGTTTACTGGATGTCCCTGGAGAGGATTCCATTAAAGATCATCAACACCCTCCGACGACTTACCTCCAACTTTCTGTGGAATGGACACGGGAATAAACATAGCTTCCACCTCTGCAGCTGGGAGATTATAGCAAGGCCTAAAAAGGCAGGAGGCTGGGGCATAAAATTTTTACACATCTTCAATACAGCCCTCCTGGCTAGCACCTTTTGGAGAGCTCTTACACATGAAAGTATTTGGAATCGTATAATTGTGGAAAAGTACCTTGGCTCCTTGAAACTTTCTGATTGGCTTCGTAAGCCATCGCTACATCTAAAGTGGGCCTCCCCTTTCTGGAAGGGCCTAGTTGCTTCTTCACCCATCCTCCTCCATTGGCTCAGGTGGAAGCCGAGTTCTGGCATTGAGATCAAAATCGGTAGGGACATGATCGTAGGGATAGAAGACAGTTCGCTTTTACCCCTGGACATGTGTTCTGAACTATTCTCTCTTAAATTATCTTATCTTTCACAGATCAAGATTCCGACTGGATCACCTTCCCTTCTGGATAATTGGATGGGTGTTAGGGATCTGCCTTTTAATGGGCGGAGGGCTATTGCCTGGAATCATTATACCGCTGAACTCAAGTGCGCTGGCATTACCCTGGATGAAGAGCCCAATACCCTTGTGTGGGCAGGGGGAGATGCCTCAGGCATCCCTTCGGTTAAAAACATTTTTGATGCTCTAATGTCTTTAAAAAATCTTGTCCCCGATCTGTCCTGGCGTCAACAGGTATGGAAGTGGAGAATTCCCCTTAAATACAAACTTTTTGTTTGGATGGCGGACATTGACCAGATTTTAACTTGGGACTCCCTTCGCCGGAGAGGATGGGAAGGTCCTGGCTTCTGCACCCTCTGCCGTCATGCTCCGGAAGACATTCACCACTTATTGATCCATTGCGAGTTCTCAAAGGAAGTCTGGAGCATATTGCTAACACAGTTCAATCTTCCTTTCTCCTGGAGTGGAGACACTATCACTGATTGCTTCAACACTTGGAAATTAAACAAATCCTCGCCAACTTGCTTGGCTGCCCACATCAGCTGGCATTTGTGGATTGAGCGAAACAGAGCATTGTTCGAGAACAGGCCTCCATCAACACTGGCTGTTTTCTACAGGGTCCTAGCAACTTTTTCCTGGCAGCCGTCTACATTAAAGCCTATTATTTATAAAGAGATTGACCTTAGACTGCCAGTTGGTTTCACCTTGGCTTGCTTTGATGGAGTAGCCCAAGCTAATGGATCCTGCTGTGGGGCTGGAGGTTTCTTCAGAGCACACCCGGAGAGAATCACAAAATGGAGTCTCAACTGCGGACCGGGAACAAACACAAAAGCGGAGCTCATGGGGCTTTGGGTTTCACTCTCACTGGCTTCCTGTTGGACCATCACTCATTTGCTCGTTGGCGGCGACTCAAAGGTCATCATCGAATGGATTTCGAAAAATTCCCAGCTCCGTTCGATCCATGTCGAATCTTGGAAACAAAAGACACTGGATCTTGCTAGAGGCATCCCTAATCTCAGTTTCCAGCATGTCCCCAGAGTTTACAACAGGGAAGCATATGCTCTCTCAAAGAAAGCGATAAGGGAGGAGGCTGGAAGACTTTCTATCTTCCACAGTGATAAGGGGATCGAGAGTCCGATCACCCAATTCAGCATCTTCTGATTCGATCTTGGTCACCTCCTTTATCTATAGCATTTACAATCCTTTCACTGCTTTGGTCGTAGCCTATTTGTTGATGTTAAATCCTTGTTTCTTTGCTGTTATCGTGGGATTGATCTCAGATATAGCACAACATCATTGTGCTGACTGTTTTTTTCTGAATAGCATAGCTTTTCTTGTCAAACTGTTCGACTTTATTTTTGCTGTAAGGGATGATTGCTCATCAGCTGACCTTGTTCAGCAACAAAACAGCGCCTCGACTTTGTATTGTTATGGTTGATTCGGTATTTGTGTTTTGGTTTGACCGCCTGCTACTTGATCGTTGATTGTGGCATTGACTTGTAAACGATTTTATACTTTATATAAATTTGAGAAAAATTTTTCCATGGAAAAAAAAGAGTACAGTCTTTAGTATTCTGTGTTCAATTTTCAGATCCATACAAAAAATATTCCGTGCGGGGCACACTCTACAAGTTCGCTCTCTAGAATAAGCCAAAATTCAACAAGGTATGCCATTTTTTCTATAACTCCTTTTCTGAGAGGTTCCAAGTAGTGAAATCTAGAGAAATTGCATAAAAGATACTGAAGAACATTGTGTAACATTTTCAGATCTTTATTCATTATAGGTACATAATTATGATTATTGCAAGTTAGGGTTTTTGACTAATCCAAAATTAGTCATGTGAGACTAAAGTAAAGTTTGATGAAAATGATAGTCTCTTGTTGTTAAAGTTAAGGAAGGTTTGTAGGTATGTGATCATATACACCACATCTATTATAGAGTTACAAGTCAGATTTGGATGATGAAATTGATGAGGGATTTTAGTTGAGGTACATGTTGGGTACATGGTTGAGACAAGTAGTTGATGAGTTGGCACATACATGAGGTGTATAGTTGATGATGCTGGTACGTCTTGATGAGTCATAATTTATGTGTATTTGACGCATGATTGGTACATATTTGGTGCATGGTTGATGCACTCATTGATGGTACAGGTTGAGGTATAGGTTGGTGCATGGTTGATGCACTTGTTTATGGTACAGGCTGATTACAGGTTGTTTGGTATAGGTTGATGCAATTGTTTATGGTACATGTTGATTATAGGTTGATTGGTATAGGTTGTTATAGTGGTATATCTCACAGTGATAGTGTGACAATGGTTCCATCATTCTACTTCTACGTCAGGGTAGTTGGATGGGGCAAGGATAGGTGGTTGTAGCTACCTTCTGGTTGTAGCCAAAGAACTTAGGAAGTTGTATCCTCCTTCTGGTTGTAGCTAGAGAATTGGAGAGTCAGAGCTTCCCTCATGTTGTATCCTGAGAAACTCGGGGGTTTGAGCCTCCTTCTATTTGCAACTGGAAAAAAAAGGAAGTTGGTGCTTCGAATGAATGTAATTCTTCAAGACATATAAGAAAAAAAATTATGTGGGTTTCTCCCGCTTCGGGTTTCCACGTAAAAAAACTGGTGTACTGTGTATTATTTCTCACTCGTTCATTGTTTATTGACTCTGCAATTATTGGATGATAATTCTACACTGATATAACACTTGCATATTGTGGTTAGAAAATGATTAGATTTCTCTATTACCGATTCACCCTCCCTCTCAATAATCTAACAACCATACCGTGCAACTGCTTTTCTTAGAGTCACACCATCAAACAACCACTATGGGAACGCTGCGAATCCTATCAAAACCACACTTACCATAGATCATAACAATATTTCAAATCATAAATTAAATAATAAGTACGACTTATAACATTATCTTCTTGATGTATACGACATCCAAGTTGACTTAGCACTATAGTCGTTTGGCTATTACATAAATCATCAACCTGTAGGTTAGTTCACCAATAAATCATATCCATGCATGTACATCATAATTTCATATAAGGATCCAGACCTATATTGATGTTCAATTAAGAAATGTATGTTTATTTATATTATGCCTTGCATCTGTTATGCATTCGCAACATAACTCGAACTGATATCCATGTACCAAAATTCCATATTTAAATTTTCATGTTTGAACTATTCTCATAACTATCATAATTATGAACATATAACAATAAAAATAGAATTATCCAACACATAAATAGGTCTAGATATACACATCTCAAATGTTTATATCAATCTAAGTAAGTCCAAATAGATACTAAGCAATGAGTTACTAATATGAGTAAAACCAAAGTTCTAATTGTCTAAGTTCAAAACATGGGGTGTTATAGACATAGAGTAGTGTGCCTCATCCAAGGGGATTAAAATTGAGCACTTGCCAATGCAAAACTAACCAAATTCTCAGCAACATTCGTAACAATTAATTGAGCTAACCCCTTCACGTGCCCCCCATACACATACACATACATATCTTTTTCCATGAAAATAATTCACAATTTCATTGATAAAATTGAAATAACATTCTTCATATGCTTAATGCACTGCTAGATTCCAACAAGGAATTCACGAGTCCAAAAAACTCCCAAAAATAGTAAACTAGTTCCTCATATAGTGAACCCAAAGGTTATATCAAAAGATACATCCTCTATACATTCTGTCTAATCTCATATGGGAGGCTTCAAAACTCAGGATCCTAACCTTTTATAAAGTCACAAGTTTCTCAAGAAATAAAAAGTCCAAATTATACATTTTAACAAGTATTTAGGATTTCTTGATCCCAACATTAGCCTACAAATTACATTAAAAAAACAAAACACAAATTCATAGAGTCATTGATAAAGAAAAGGATTGAGATATTCGACATTTCTTCCTTTTGCTTCTTCAGAGAAGTGCCCTTGTCCTATGCCAACAAGAAGACCAAATTTTGAGAAACCACCTTCTATCAAACTCCTTTCTTTGTTGAGATGATGATAGGATACCGAATTAAAAATAGATGTGAATTTTTTGTATTTCATCAAAGATAGGCCTCGGTACAAAATTATTCAAAGATCTTAATCATTGCATCCACTTGATCACTACTTGATAATCCCCCAAAAATTGAGTTTCAAGGCCCCCTTTTCAGTTGCAAGCATAAATGATAGCTTCAAATCCATAAGCTTTGCAAATTTATTTGATCCCCTACCTTTTTTTCCAGGTTACAAATCCCAGGGAAAACCCACGAGTACTTTGCCTCATTTCAAGGATGGTACTAAGGGTAAACCCTAAAATATTTAGGGTACAAGGCCAATCAACAATAGGGCTTGAAGCCATTACAACAATATACTTGTTAAGAGCTCAACATGTCACTTGCAAGAATTGAATCTGGGTGGGGATGATAACATTCCTCCCAACCACTTGAGCTAAACCCAATTGACACTTGATCCCCTACCTACTCCAACTTTGAATTTTAATATATATGATCCCTTGAGATACATAATTCCCCTTGCCTGAGAGACTTGTTTCTCCCCCGTGTTTCTACATCAAAGTATTTTCATGCACATAATCTGTCAATATCTTTGACTGTGATATGTTTGGGAGGATTCTCGTCCTTTGATTGCTTAAAGCTATCTAGTATGCTAATGCTCTGTCTGGCACATTGAACACGTGGTATAAATCAATCTTCAATTAAACTTGAATTCCTTGTAAGCCAAACACCCCTAGATATAATCAAAGACAAAACTATAAATCTTTTTGTGGGTATATTTTCACTCTAGGAACTCATACATTCCTTAATTGAATTACCTTTCCAAAAACTCCTAACCTACAACAACTCCAACCTCCTACCACACTTGATCATAATGTACACATTGAACAAACAAATGGGTAATTAACTCTTCAATTTATTTGCAAAGTGCACATTGAATAAGACCTTGATAACATCCTCTCTACAAAATATCTCACATAAGAGTCTTATTCTTAAGAATCAACAACACAAAAATGCATGTTTTTAAGGGACATTTAAATTTCCAAATCAAATTCCACTACCAATCATCGTCTTGCTCACCCTCCCCTTTTCATAGAACCTTATAACCTATCTTTGGGGTATAATGACCTCTTAAAGGATTCTTGGACCATATCAACTCATCCTCATCAGGTTTCAATATTACATGGCTGATCCTTAGATTCACTATAAACTATTCCCATAGATCCACAAACTCATCTTCCAGCCCCATGATTTCTGCATTCTTTTATTCTTGTCTCCGAATGGAAGTCATTTATAGGTCAAATTACTTAATGTAAACATAACAACCCCTTTTCATGATTATAAACAATAATTTTTTCAGGCAACCTATAATTTAATCCATTTCCTACCCATGGATCTTCCCCAATTCTCACCCTATGTACATTCCCCACTTTCCACACTAACTGGATACATATCAAAGGGAAAGCTAAAACCAAAACCTTATATAATGGAGGCATTTTTCCAAGTTTTTGTTGGCTTCCTAATCCACTCTTCCACTAAGTTTGTCTTTATATACTTCTGAGTAGTTTCTTGACACCACAATCTATTACCAGCTACTAACCTCCACATACTCTTTGTTTCCAACGATTTTACAAATTGATGAATATTCTTTAGTCCCCACCCTCATTTATCCTTAGGAACAACTATCCTCTACCATTGTTTGAGTGGAACCCCCCCCTTCCCCCCATTTTTCTCTCTCTAGACCATACAAGTATACAAATATTTTGCCTTAACTATTTAAAAACCCCTTTAGGAATGAAAGCTAGAGACATCCAATTTACTCCAATGGCTTCTAACACTAATTTCACTAATATCAACCTTTCCCCTCGAATAACCATTGATTTCATCACATTGACAACCTCTTTTCAAGTTTTGTAACTAACCAATCCCAATCCTTCTTCCCATATCCATTAGTTTTGATATGGAATCCCATATGCTTCAAACCATTTTGTAGATATATCTTTGGATAATGGAACATCTGGGAGAACAATTATATGTCTTCCTCACTAACACACACAAAATAAATAGTAGATTTCCCAACATTGATCTTGATTGTTGTTGCTGAGCAATATAGATACATGATTTCCTTGAGTTTTGTGTCATCTCTTTTGGAGCCATCACAAAACATAAGAATATCATGACAACAACAAATTCCTTCTAGTCATTATTCCTTTAAAAGCTCTTGTTCGCTTAAATTCTATGATAGCCTTGCTTAGGTATTCAACAAATATAAGAAATAAGAAAGGAGATAGATATCATCCATTCTTCAACCCTCTTATTGGTCTAAAAAATGTTGAGGCAAATCCATTGACCAAAATAGAGATAGACACTAAAGTAACACAACTCATCACCCTATTGACAAAATGTACATAGAAACCCAAATATATCAATATTATTCTCAAATGCAATTAGCTCATACTATCATAGGATTTTGACAAGTCCAACTTCACCACCATTGCTATCAATTATTTTGTTCTTATGGAATGGCAACCCTCTTAAGCTATCTCGATGGATTCATGAATTTGTCTTCTCTCTAAAAAACCAAATTTCTCCCTTGGGATCAATCTATACAAAAGTCTTTTGACCTTATGTCTATAACCTTAGCTATAATATTATAGATACAATTGCACACATATATAGGCCTAAATTCTTCAAAAGTAGTTGGATTATTAGATTTTGGGATAAGAGAAATAAATGTAGAATTAAAAGAATGCAAGATATTTCCAATGGACTTGGATTCCTCTATTACTCTCTTCAAATACTCCTCTATTACTTCATAAAATCCCCAAAATAATTTGAATGACCATCCATCAGGACCGAGACTTTTGTCTTTTGGAAACTATGAAGAACCACCTAAAGTTCATCCTTTGAAACCTTCTCAAGTAAAATTGAATTATCATCTTCACTCACACTTAAGTGAGGGAAGAAAGATGTAATATGGACCACTTCAACAATATTGACCCTAGACTCTTCTTTATAAATTTCCTCAAAGTATTCTACCCTATCCTAGCAATATCCTCAAAATTGGTATCATAAGATCCATCAATATTTTCCACCTTCTAGATAACATTAACATTTTGCACATGGTTTGAAAATTGATGATTTTTTTTTTTTCATCTCTCTTATCAATCCACATAGCTTTGCTCTAAGTCTCCAACCTACTTCTTTATTTACTAGAATTTTCCTCTTTTTTTTTTTTCCAACTGACAAACCTCCTTTTTGAACTCTTCATTAGGAAAATAAACCATTTCTTGAATATACATATTTTCCAATTGAATTTCAACATCAACCGACTTCTGATCCCATTTTACCTTCTTTCATGAGCCAACTTGATTATGACCCGTTTCACATTTTTTAGATTTGTTGCGAATTGAATAGATGTTGATTCAGTCAATGATCCATCAAAAGGTACCCTATTATCCTTGTTCAACTTGGAAAAGACCACCTTCTCTAGCCATGCATAATTAAATTTGAAGGAATCAAGAGGTTTTCTCCTAGCTTTGGCTATTTCCAAGAACACTAGGAAATGAATATAATCACCTCCTAAATCCACTCGTTGCCTAATTTTATCATGATTAGTTATAAAATATTCATAAAGAAGGAACCTATCCAATTTATTTTCTATTCTCACCTCTCCAACTCTTTTTTTCCTCTAGGTGGGGCTAAGTTTGATATGATCAATATCATAAAAGCCTAGATCCTCCAATTTCCTTTAGAAAAAATCTAACAATGGGTCAGTGTGGGTAGTTGGAACCCATACCTCAGTGCTTCCTAACAAGAAATTAAGATCCCGGCTAATGATGACATTGATTGATTTGAGCAAGTTTGAATTGAAAGTCCCTTCCTAGAAAACAATCCTATTAGAATAAGGCCCATATATATTTATGACTAAGATCTCCTTATATAACTCAAGAGAGTATAACACTGTAACTAGAGCTGAATCAATAGATAACATGTTAAGTAAATACAACTCTTGTCATACAACTATAAATAAATCCTCCTAAGATCCCCTTGAATCAACAATAGTAAAATCCAAACCCTAATAAAAATCTCCACCAACTCATTTGAAATTGTTGGACACACCGACCACACTAAGAGGGGGGGGGGGTGAATCAGTGTAGGGTTCTTTTCTAGCTTTTCCCTTAACAAAACTCCTTAGTTATCAATCACCATTTACTCATTACTTATTACTGTCATTTATAACTAGTTCAATGTGAACATATATCAACAACATGTAACATATATCATCAATAAGTCATCACCATAAGAAACACAAAGACCACAAGATGTATGTACAATTTCCTTTTTATTACGGACTACAATCCTTGGGTCATCAACAACAACAGAATAGAGTACAACTCTACAACATCACCAACTCTACAATGCAAGACTCAACTTACACAACTCAACACCAACTAAGAAAAGGATTCAATCCTCAACATATATCAATCTGTCAACAGGTACGTGACCTGTCAGTAGTGAAACACACATATGTACGCTCCCTACCAATAGTACAACTCGCGTATGTACGCCACATGTCTGTACTACAACCTGCGTATTCCTTCTGAACAATTAGGGTTTTCTCTACTTGTAAAACTCAGATCCTCTGTAACCTATAGTCACATCCACTTATGTCTTTCACTGTCCAATCTGAACCATAACCAATCACAACACATCTATGCTCTCCAACTCATGCTCCTCAACCATACAATATGTATGCTACTTCATCATGTATAAGCAACAAATATACTATAACAACCGTATCAATACTAAAACATAAGAGTGCTGCTCACTCTATCAATCAATCAACATAATCATATCCCAACAACCATACCAAGAATGCCTTAAACATTCACCATGCAATAAGAAAGAGTATCCATCAAGATAACTATGTAACCATACCATCATTTCTTTGGAAGATCTGAGCCCATAGAATGCAGATTTGGAACTTGATTCAGACTTCAAGAACCTGACATTAGCTCACACTCAAGTCTCCATGACTTCATCCAACTGTACACACTCTGAAATTCTTCAGCCCACGTGTGTACGCACCCTGCCTCATTGTAGCCCGCGTATGTATGCAGTCTGGCCCACTACTGCTCACGTACTCCTTTAGAAACTAGGGTTTCTAATCTTCTAAAACTTTCGTCATCAAGATCTCAGACTTACAGAAACTTTGATGCGTCCATGAGATCCTCCAATCACTCTCTTCCTCAGAATAGATCTTCAATATGTGCTCAAGAGATATCTTTAAAATAGACCCTTGCCTCTTATTTATACTCTCCAAGTAGCTTCCTTAGAAGCATCCACTAGGCCACTTTGTCCACATATCCACTTTATCCACATAACCATTTGTCCTTTTAACCCTCTTTCCTTATTTTAGGGTTAAACCTCTTATAACCACTTTCCATAATTAGAAAGTTCTCCATTTACTTTATTATTTAAATAATCCTCTTCTTTGTAAGAACTTTGACTTCTTTGACTTTTTGGGGCTTCTAGCTAACATATGAGGGTCCTCCAACTTCGTAAGGCCATAACTCTCAAACCGCAAGGAGTTATGTGACATTCCACATACCACCGAAAATGGCATGACAAGAAATATCCATATAGGATAGTTTCACTGACAAATTCACTGATATTCATCTCATTATTCAACAATTAAGCATGGGTTCTCTAACCATACTTCTAGGATAACTCAACCACAAAGCGTCTTTCTATGAGGGATTTCACCATAAGGGAACCACTTTGGAGTTCATCCATTTGTACTCCTTATCAACCATGATGAGACAATAATAAGTCATCTTTACATCTTTCCAACTATGCATCATATATCAATGACACCACATTTATCCATCTTCATCTATGCATCACATAATATATCAATGACTCCACTCGACATCAAAGACAAAAAATACATCATCAATAAACTATGAGAAGACRTTGTTCCTTTGACACCAATCCTTTGATATCAATCCTTTGGCATTAATGAAATTGACATCAATCCTTTGACCTTTGACATCAATCCTTTGGCATCAATGACAACATGATCGAACAATCTCCCCATTTGGCATTGATGGAAATACCAACATTGATTCCAACACCAATCATTGATGGCAACATGTAGACAAGACATTGCTTGTTGATTTTAACCTTGTACAATATTTATTGCAAACATATTTTCAGTAAAAGAACAACGAAGATACAAGGGAAAATACAAACATTACACATACATTTTTCCCCTAGAAACCCAAACCGGGAAAACCAACATATTCTATATTCATTCATGGTGATACATTGTTTACAATACAATATACATATAGGAGCCATCAACATCCAAAACCCTAACCCAATGACTTGGATTAGTCAAAAACCCTAATTCCTTAACCAGAAATAGAAAACCATCGACAAAGAAACCATGTGCTGAAAAAACACCTAAATATGTGACCCCCCCTCAAACCCCCTTGCCCGCTTGACGCAATGCAGACACTCCTACTCATGCAAAGAATATAACACATACCCAACATTCTCCCACTTGTTGTTTTCTTTTCATACATGGGGTTATAGGGTTACATAGTCAACAATCCAGGGCAACAATACCCATGGATCCTCTACACCAAGARAACTTCTCAGTGCTCACAGATTTTGTTAATGAATTTGCAACATTCTTCAAAGTGTCCAACTTCATCAACAATAATTTMTTTTCTTCAATCATGTCTCTCACAAAGTGATATTGAATATCAATATGCTTTGTCTTTGTATGATAAGCTGGGTTCTTCGCTAGAAAAATTGCACTTTGACTGTCACAATCTATCCTTACAGCTTGTTGTACCAACCCAATAACTGAACAAAATMTTTGTAACCATACTGCTTTCTTACTTGCATGAGTGGCTGCCATGTATTCAGCTTCTGTAGTTGAAAGTGCCACTACAACTTGTCTTTTGCTCATCCAACTTATTGCTCCTCCAAACAGGTTAGACACATACCCACTTGTTGATATCCTACGATCTAGATCTCCAACACATTCTGCATCCACAAAGCCATGTATATCCACCACTCTGTCCAATCCCGGTCTTCCTTGGTAGCACAATCCATAGCTATCAATGCCACGTAAATACCTGAAAACCCTTTTTACTGCTGTCCAATGCTCCTTCCCTGGTTTTGACATATACATGCTCAAAACTCCCACTGCATGTGAAATGTCCAGTCTAGTACATACCATTGCATACATCAAACTGCCAACTGCACTTGCATATGGAACACGAGACATGTCCTCCTCCTATTCATGTGTCTTGGGACACTGATCCACATATAAATTTACACCAACATGAATAAGAACCTTGATTGGTTTACATTCCTGCATATTAAACCTATGCAATATTGTCTCGACATATTTTCTCTAATTTAACCAGAGTTTCCTCTTTTTTTGATTTCTTTTAATTTCCATGCCCAAAATGAAATTTGAAGCACTGCAATCCTTCATGTCAAATTTAGAGGACAACTGAGTTTTTACATCATAGATAATCTCCTTGTTTTTTCCTATCAACAACATGTCATCCACATACAAGACCAAATAAATCAAATGATCACCAATTAATTTAAAATACACATAATGATCCTCTTTGCTTCTTGTGAAGCCAAGTCCCAGCATATAAGTATCAAATTTTTGATACCACATCCTTGGTGATTGTTTTAAACCATACAGGGACTTTTTCAACTTGCATACCAGCTCCTTCTTTCCCTTCACAACATAAACTTCTGGTTGCTTCATATAGATTTCTTCTTCTAGATCCCCATGTAGGAATGATGTCTTCACATCCAATTGTTCTACTTCAAAATCAAATGCAGAAACAACATATAACATAAATCTTATAGAGGTTAACTTGACAACATGATAAAAAATCTCACCAAAATCAATTCCCTCAACTTGGGAATAACCCTTTGCTACTAACCGAGCTTTGTATTTCTCCACTTTTCTCTCTGCATTCAGCTTCTTTTTAAATACCCATTTGCTACCAATGGGATTTATTCCAGTCGACAACTCCACTAGATCCCAAGCCTCATTTTTATCCAAAGTTGCCATTTCTTCGTCCATGGCCCTTTTCTAGAGATTTCCATCCTCTGAATCCACTTCCTCCCTGATAGTTCTAGGATCATCATCAGTAATAGACAAAACAAAATTTGAACAAAAATCAAATGGAGTATACCTTTCCGGTAGCCTTCTTTCTCGAACTGATCTCCTTAATACTGGAGTACGAGGATCTTCTTCTTCTGATTCTTGTTCTTCTGTAGAGTCCGACTCATCATCCTTTAAATAAAATTCTATTTTCTCTGGTTCTTCCTTACTTGGTAGGACTTCCTGTTTAACAACATCCTTTGTTTCTATAAATACCACATCTCGGCTATACACTACCTTCTTAGTTTCTGGGTTCCAAAGCTTATAACCTTTGAGACCATCTTTATATCCAATAAAGATACACTTTTCAGCTTTCTTATCTAGCTTACTCCTGTTTTCCTTTGGAAATGAACATATACATCACAACCAAATACCTTGATATGTGTGAGAGAAGGTTCCTTACCAGTCCATACCTCTTGTGGAGTCTTGTCATCCAACACTGATGAGGGTGATCTGGTGACCAGGTAACATGCAGTACCCACTGCCTCTGCCCATAATTCTTTCCCTAACTCAGCACCACTGAGCATGCACCTTGCTTTTTCCATCAATGTCATGTTCATCCTTTCTGTAACTTCATTTTGATGAGGTGTATATGGAGTAGTATTCTGCCTTTCTATACTGCATTTCTTACAGAATTCTTCAAATTCATTCCCGCATACCTCTCTGCCATTATCTATCCTCAACACCTTAATTCCTTTCTCTGTTTGATTCTCAACAAGAGCCTTAAACTCTTTAAACTTGTCAAAGACTTCATATTTCTTCTTGAGGAAATATATCCAAGTATTCCTCAAGAAGTCATCTATAAATGAGACATAGTACATAGATTTTCCTAATGATGGGACCAACATAGGTCCAAAAACATCACTGCGAACTAGCTATAAAATTCCTTCTGCCCTCGTTGCACCAGAGGAGAATCTTACTCGATTTTGCTTCCCATATAGACAATGTTCACATAAATCAAAATCTAGAGAGCAGTTAGACATACCTTCAACCATACCTTTACTGTGTATTAGTTGAAGACCCTTCTCTCCGATATGCCCCAGTCTTTGATGCCACAACATAACCTTTTCTCTAGAGACTGTAGGAGTTATTTCTTCTTCAAATCCAATATCAGGAGCAATGAAACTATTACACCCATCACTAATAGTGCTTCCTTGCAACTTATACAAAGTTCCAAACCAAACTCCCTTCAACAACACCATTGCTTCTTGAACCATCTTGTAGGTTTCCTTTTTAAATATTGTTTTTACAGCTACATCGTCCATTTTGCTTACAGAAATCAAATTTCTAGCCAAACCTGGGATGTGCAAAACACCAGGAAATGTTCTAATCCTTCCATCTATGAGCCTCAACTTGAATTTTCCCCGTCCTATGATTCTGGTTGTCGAATAATCACCTAAGAAAACATTACCTCCATCATACCTTTCATATTCATAGAACCACTCCTTGTGGGGAGTCATATGAAAGGATGCACTTGAGTCAACCAACCATTCCTCATGATCTACATGTGTGCTTGAAGAATCCAAGTACACATCCCCTCCTTCTTCCTTGGAGGTATTTTCTTCTATAGAAGGAGATTCTTTATATATCTTATTTTTCTCAACTTTGGATCTACACTACTTCTTGTAGTGCCCTTCTTTTACACATCTCAAACATACCTTTAGAAAATTTCCAGAAAATTTCCGGGAGATTTATATCTACCCTTAGACTTAGATCTCCCACTTGAGAACTTGGATCTATTTCTTTTCCGGGAACATCCTCTTGTAAATAATGCATATGTGCTATGTCTGTCCATATTCTTCCATCTCATCTCCTCTAACAACAAGGATGAGACTACTTCATCAAACTTCAAGGTAATTGTATTACTACCTATGGCCAAAACTAGACTATCCCAGGGGTTTGGTAAAGAACACAGTAAACTGATACATTTATCTTCATCAAAAATATTAATCTCAACAGATACTAACAGACTTACCATAGTATTGAAGGCGTTCAAATGCTCTTCCACTGAGTCTCCATCTCTCATCCTTAGGTTATACAACTTCTTTCTCAGGAATAGTTTATTTACTAGGGACTTAGACTGATACAACTTCCCCAAATTTTCCCATAAATCCTTGGCTGTAGCTTCCTCTGACACATTCAATAATACTGAATTTGAGAGGCATAGTTAGATTGTGCTCTTTGCCTTTCGATCCAACTTTTTCCAGTCATCTGTTGAAGTTCATGTAGGTGCAATACCTCGATCTACTGCGATCCATTGATCTACGTCCACCAACAGATCTTCCATCTTGAGCTTCCACAACTCAAAACTTTTCCCATTAAACTTCTCGATCTCCATTTTTGAATTCCTTGCCATTTCTTTTCACCTGAAAACTCAATACCATAGATCTCCCACTGTAACAATGATTATCATAGTCCCGAGCCAAACCCTTGACCACAAAGGCGTCCCCTTGAAGCCAACAAATCTCTGATACCAAATGTAGATTTTAACCTTKTACAATATTTACTACAAACAAATTTTCAGTAAAAGAACATAAAAGATACAATGGAAAATACAAACATTACACATAGATTTTTCCCCTGGAAACCCAAACCGRGAAAACCAACATATTCTATATTCATTCATGGTGATACATTGTTTACAATACAATATACATATAGGATCCAACGACATCCAAAACTCTAACCCAATGACTTGGATTAGTCAACAACCCCAATTCCTTAACTGGAAATAGAAAACCATCGACAAGGAAACCATGTACCAAAAAACCACCTAAATATGTGATGCATTTCCCGAGGTAGAATTTTTTTTCTCGGGGGCACTGCCCTTGAACCCCCGCGTGAGGGACTTCTCCCCCCTGCACCCCCCTCTCAAATCCCCCTATGCACCTGATGTAACACAAACACTACTACTCATGCAAAGAATATAACACATACCCAACATTKCTCTACATCAATAGTCATCTCAATCACATCAATGTGACTATCTCTCCCCCTTTGACATCAATGGAAAAGGGTAGTTCTCTCCTTGGGGTTGATCCCCCTGCTTGAACTCTCCTTGGGGYTKCTCCCCTTGCCTGAATTCCTTTGATCTTCTTCTGAACAATATCTCCCCTTTTGAACAAGGGATATCACTAYGATGTAATGCTGAAGATATATCACTTMTTCTCCCCCTATGACCATCGCTCCCCCTGGA
Organism: Picea mariana; assembly: GCA_032191745.1. Classification (NCBI taxonomy): domain Eukaryota; kingdom Viridiplantae; phylum Streptophyta; class Pinopsida; order Pinales; family Pinaceae; genus Picea; species Picea mariana. Next base: position 46,578 of record JASDQU011177792.1, read on the forward strand.
ACTATGCTTGTGTGCTCTGTCTCTAAGTATAGGTCTCCTTTTCCAAGTATTTATCTCTGCATCTGATAAATATCTCTTTCTAGAATCATGGGAAGAAGAATGAATCCCCCTATGGGTATGTCTCCCCCTATCTTCTCTGCAATATGAAAAATATGCTACTAGTGTAATATGCTTATGCTACAAATACTACTACTCAACTAGAACATAGATCAACCTCTCTTTCTACGATGATCCTTGGACCCATCCACGCATCAAACTCGTTCCATACCATACATCATGAAGCAAAAGATATGTCAACAATGAATAGAGAATCATGAAAAAAACATCAATCACGTACATCATGTGCCATATTGTGTGCCAACCATGCACAACACCCAAGTACATCAACCATGTGCATCAATACCATACAATATGCCATAAGATGCCATCAATGGAATGTATCAACTGTATGCCTCTACCAACATGCCAACAATGTGCCTCAAACAAGTGTCATATCACTCATGATATGCATCTACCAAGAACCAAGTGCCACAACCATGTATCTCAACCATCAAGCATCATAGCAAGTGTCTCATCTATGTCATCCCATACATCATGTACCAAGGTATATGATAAACATGAAAAACCAATGATGCACTTTAGCCAAGTACTATCACCCACAAACATATGCCATCTATGAGTGCATCAATCATTGCACTAAGCATGTATCATCATCTATACCAAGCAAGTGCATCAACCATGCACCAATATCATAACAAGATGTACTACAATCAAGATGTGACCTCATACATGTATGCCATAAAGAATGTGCCAATCATACTGTTGGTAGGTGCCTCCAAAAAGTGTACCAATCATGCATCAACTATAGATCAAGCTATGACTCATTAATGATGTACAACATGACCACCTCATCAACTCATCAACTATATGTCCCACTATGTATCCTATCCTCATGACAAATGAATGCACTAAGATATCCAACAAATATGCATCTCACAATACATCATAAGATATATCAATGGAACTCAAATAAGTACCCACCATGTACCCTAAATGATCTTCCTCAACCATCATTCACTTCAGCAAATACTAAGCATCCAAAAATATATGTACTAGAAGCGTGCTTCAATAGATTAATGATATCTCTAGCTAGCATCATCATGATATATCTCATAACCAAGGTGCCATAACTTCACTGTCATAACCAACATTGTTCCTCAACATAAAATGTCTCAATCCACACTCTAGGGTTAGTACCATGCATCCAATATAGTCTTTCAACACTCAACCATATGTCACCACCTTACATACAACAAACATGTAATCATGAAAACTTGCAACAAACAATGTCAGACCCTACAACAAACCATGTCAGACCCTGCAACACAGAGTTATACCATCATACCATGCTGCAACTCCTATGCATAGCCCTTTTCCCAAGGATATTACCACAGATACGTGGCCTGGTGCAAGGACAACTCACGTATGTACGCGACTATTACCGTTGTAACCTGCATATTCTTCTAAAGATGTCAAACTTGAGCTTCCCTTAAGGCTGCCACTCTGTTCTGATTGTTTAGTCTTCTTCACCCACTTCTAAAGGTGTCTCAGCTTCTTAGAACTTGAACTCTGAGCTTCCATCTTTTCAAAAATGTCTTCCTTCCTAACTTTATGCTTTCTTCTAGTTATGCTATATGGAGCACTTTTTATGGACTGACTTCTTGTGTTCCAACAATCCTGGGATTTGTGGCCAAACCCACTACAACTGTAACATCTCATGGTGTGACAATGAGAAAAAACGTGTCCTATTTGATTGCATCTCAAACACCTTAGGGTGTTATGAAATCTTTTATTATCTCTCCTTGCATAAAATATGCATTCCAAAAATTTGTGACCATATTCATTACATGAGTAACAATGACCATGAAAAACATTTTCATACCTTTGCCTTGGTGTCCATCTTGAAGGTGTCTCTCTTCTTTGAGGTGTAAAGATGGCTTCTTGATGTTTTCCTTGTTTTCTTTTGAAAGTTTCCTTCCTTTGTGTAGATGGTTGATTTGCAACATTATTTTCATCCTTTGAGAATGAAGGACTTACCTCAAGCTTCTTTGAGGTGCTTGCTTCAACATGTGTAGCTTCTTTGTTGTATCCAAGACCTGATTTATCATTTGGTTATCTTTGACTATCCAAGATCTCATTCAAGATTGTTGAGCTATTCAAGAGTTTTTTTGACTTCTCTACTTTCTTTCTAATATCAACAACTTCAGCTTCCAACTTGTGACATGACTCTTCCTTTTCATTTATTTGATTCTTTAGTAGTTCTTCTACCCTTTTGGATTCTTCAATTTGGGTTTTTAGATGAACATTAACTTCAATACTTTTTCTAATMTCATCATCTACCTTCTTGTTCTCTTCTATTTAATTCTTTAGTCTTTTGATCTCTTCTTCATTTTCTTCTAATTGAGTCTTTTTACTTTCTTCTAGTTCTTTGAGCATTTCCTTTAGTTGCAAGATATACTTTTGATTCTTTTCAAGAAACCTTTTAGTGTTCTCCTAAAGATATCTATAGTCTATATAACAATGGTCATAGTTGTACTCATATAGACCCCAATCAACTTTATTTTTAAGCTTTGAAAGTTCTTCTTCTACCTCTTCCCTGGGATAATCATCATTTGATTCTATACAAACTATTTCTAGATCTTCTTCTTCACATGTAGAGAAACATTCAACATCATCACATTTAGAATCATTGCAATTAGAGGAATTTGGAGATTCTTTACCTTCATTGTTCTTGATGGATTTGTCTTTAGTGTCTTCCTTCTTTCTTTGGTATGTCTCCTCTAGCTTTAGCCATAGATCCTTGGTGAAAGTGCATTGTCCCATGCCCTCTTTGATAGAACTTGAGAGTGCACTAAGAATGGTCCTGAGATCCAATGCATCATTCTTCTTTTCTTCCCTTTGAGTTGCAAACTTTGACTTGTTCTTGAAAGGAACTGATCCACCAATAGCTGCATTCCAAACACTTGCTCCTATTTCCTTCAAATGCACTTTCATTTCTATTCTCCATGTAGAATAATTTTCCTCATCAAGGATTCAAACTTCATCATCCATTTGTGTGTCCATGGATCTCCTCCAAGCTTGTTAAGGCTTATAGTGAAGGCTTGCTCTGATACCAATTGTTGGACACACATACCACATTGAGAGGGGGGGGGGTGAATTAGTGTACGGTTCTTTTCTAACTTTTCCCTTCACAAAACTCCTTAGTTAGCAATCACCATTTACTCATTTTTTATTATTGTCATTTAAAACCAGTTCAATATGAACATATATCTACAACATGTAACATATATCATCAATAATTCATCACCACAAGAAGCACAAAGAACATAAGATGTATGTACAATTTACTTTTTATTACGGACTACAATCCTTGGGTCATCAACAACAACTGAATAGAGTACAACTCTACAAGAGCACCAACTCTACAATGCAAGAATCAACTTGCACAACTCAGCACCAACTGAGAAGAGGATTCAATCCTCAACAGATACCAATTTGTCAACAGGTACGCGACCCATCAGTAGTGCAGGACATGTATGTATGCTCCCTACTAGTAGTACAACTCGAGTATGTACGTCGTCTGTCTGTATTACAACCTGCATATTCCTTTTGAACAATTAGGGTTTTCTCTACTTGTAAAACGTAGATCCTCTGCATCCTATACTCACATCCACTTCTGTCTTTCACTGTCCAATCTGAACCATAACCAATCACAACACATCTATGCTCTCCAACTCATTCTCCTCAACCATATAATATGAATGCGACTTCATCATGTATAAGCAACCCGTATACTATAGCAACCGTATCAGTACTGAAACATAAGAGTGCTTCTCACTCTATCGATCTATAAACATAACCATATCACAACAACCATACCAAGAATGCCTTAAGCATTCACCACATAATAAACAAGAGTATCCATCAAGACAACTATGTAACCATACCCGAATTTCTATGGAAGATCTGAGCCCATAGAATGCAGATCTGGAACTTGCTTCAGACTTCAAGAACCTAGCATCAACTCACACTCAAGTCTCCATGAATTCATCCAAATGTACATGCTCTAATATTCTTCAGCCCGTGTATGTATGCATCTTGCCTCACTGTACCCCGGATATGTACGCGCTCTGGCCCACTACTGCTCGCGTACTCCTTTAGAAACTACAGTTTCTGAACTTCCGAAACTTTTGCCGTTAAGATCTCAGACTTACGGAAACTTTGATGTGTCCATGAGATCCTCCAATCACTCTCTTCCTCAAAATATATCTTCAATATGTGCTCAAGATATATCTTTACAAGAGACCCTTGCCTCTTATTTATACTCTCCAAGTAGCTTCCATAGAAGCAACCAGTAGGCCACTTTGTCCAGATATCCACTTTATCCACATAACCATTTGTCCTTTTAATCCTCTTTCCTTATTTTAGGGTTAACCCTCTTTCCATAATCAGAAAGTTCTCCATTTACTTTATTATTTAAATAATCCTCTTCTTTGTAAGCACTTTGACTTTTTGGGGCTTCTAGCCAACATATGAGGGTTGTCCAACTTCGTAAGGCCATAAATCTCAAACCGTGAGGAGTTATGTGACATTCCACAAACCACTGGAAATGGCATGACAAGAAGTATCCATCTAGGATAGTTTCAATGAAAAATTCACTGATATTCATCTCATTATTCCACAATTAAGCATGGGTTCTCTAACCATACTTCTAGGATAACTCAATCGCAAAGCGTCTTCCCGTGAGGGATTTCACCATAAGGGGACCACTTTGGAGTTTATCCATTTGTACTCCTTATCAACCATGATGAGACAATAATGAGTCATCTTTACATCATTCCATCTATGCATCATAGATCAATGACACCACATCTATCCATCTTCATCTAT
>JASDQU011177794.1:1262-26435 GCA_032191745.1 Picea mariana
CTTGCATCTCTGGTTTCTATCCTGTAGTTGACCTTTGATATGTTCATACAACTTGTGTGTTTTCGCAGCAAAGACCTTCATTCCTACACTCTGAAATTCAGCTTGTCCCAAATCTCTCAACTCAAAAATTCCTCTGGGGTGAATTCCATATATTATATTGAATGGGATCTTACCAGTACTCAGGTTTGGTGAATCATTATATGCAAACTCTTCTTGAGGAAGAATTTCATCCCACTGACTCTTATGTTTAGTCACCAAACTTCTCAACAAATTCCCCAAGCTCCTATTCACTACCTCAGTTAACCCATCTGTCTGAGGGTGATATGATGAATTGAAAAAACAAATCTACCCCCGACTTCTTCCACAAAGTCCTCCAAAAATGTCCCATAAATTTCATGTCTCTATCTGAGACTATGATCCTAGGAAGTCCATGTAATCTCATGACCTCCCCAAAAAACATATTTGTTATGTGAGTAGCATCACTTATTTTGTGACATGGTATGAAATGTGCTACTCCATTCGAATGTCTTTCATAATGGCATGTAAATCTAGATATGTGCGAGGTAAAATATTTGACGAGGGTAACAAAAATTCACCTAACAATCTAAAACATAAAAAATAAATAGTTAATGTAAATAATAGTAATTGTAAATATTGCATTTTTATTTTACACATTAATTAATACTAAAACAAATGGGGAAAAGTCAACCTTTATGTAGATGTGATGAAACATATTACATACCTTAGGATAAGTGTCATACATGTGTTCGACAAATGATTCGTAACCTTTAAGTTCACCAGTAGCAATGTAGTGGAGAGAATATTTTCTCTTGACCCTTTATGAAATCGTTTATTTGCCTTTTCAATCAAAGTTTCATCATAAATACCATCACTATTGTTCCCAAGATCCTCATCTAGATGACCGAATAAGTCTTGGATCATTTGATTTGTCCCATCATCTTGAACTATGTTATTATTGTCATCTACTTCCATGGGATCATTAACTTTATCTTCATTATCTGCTTCAAGTTCTTCATCTTGTACAACATCATTTCTGCTACTACTTGGTGCTTTGTGCATTAAGTTAGGGGAAAAATCTAACTTTATAATTACAAACAATAATGAAAAATTAATGCATGTATAAAACAATATAAAAGTTTGAGAATACAAGAAATATTAAAATAGATAATGATGTATATATATCTAATTACCATGGGACAATATTCATTTGATCCCCCATCCATGTGCCCATATTTTCTACAATGTTTTTAGCTGTTGCTATTAAAATTCTTTTGGGATGTCTAGTACAACAATTTTTGCAAGGGAAATAACATTTACCGTCACCCTTTTCACCCTCTTTAATTTTTTTCCCACCTTTAATGTTTTCTGACATTCTTCCCCACAAACATATACTGAAAAAAAGACATGTTTTTTGTTCCCCAAGAAGACCGGCTTATACCCTTTTTGAACTGTCGTTATTATAGAAAACTTTTCGCAACATCTGTAAAATGCAACATATTTATAGATCATATAATGTTGCAATTCTGACGATAGTTGACCAAGTTAAAGTTGACTTGGTAAAATACTAGGTGACCGTTGGGATGGGGAAAACCTAGTTTCCATAACGTCGCAAGTGCAACGATTTTTTTACCAACGTCACAAAAGAGATGAAAATCCAATTTCGTCACAAGAGCAACGTCTTCCTACCTTCGTCACAAGAGCAACATGTTTTTGTAGTAAGTCACAAGAGCGACGTTATCGAGAAATATGGAGAAAAAAATTTAAAATTTCCTCTATTTTTCGACAGTATGGCTATTTGTTTCCATAACATTGCAAATAGAACATCAAAATTTTTCCAATATGTACTAGTGAATGCATGGTAATCGTTTACACTGATACCAATCCCAAATTGTTTTGTGTGCACCCCACCGTCTTCCAGGTGTTTCCTTGAGTGCAATATCTAGGACTAAGAGCCTTTGAGTTTCTAACACTTCCTCTTCATATTTTATCAAAAATTCCTCTAAGTCATTTAATCCATTAAAACTGATAGGTTATCTTACCTCTGTACCAACACATCTTATTGCGTGGTCTATTCTTGTGTACCTTCTTGGGGAAACTTCGCGTAAGCGTTGTTTCCAATTTTTTAAACTTGTATCTGTGTCAGAAGCACATGATGTAATTATTCTCCAGTTGAGTACCCCATCTACAATTGGGTTAACATAATCCTCTTCTCGTGTGGTGGTTCTATACAACTGGTTTATTTCTTCTATATCCAAACAAGTGGCCTCTAGAAACCTTTCTACTTTTGAAGGATCCAGTAGTGCAATGACTCTGTATTCACCTGATTCAAAAGACATTTTCTTTGTCTTCAGGTTGATTTTATCCTGGTTATCAAATGTCCAATCCAATCCAAGCGATGACGGGTAAGGTGTTGTTCCATCTACTATCTCTATTACTTCAAAATATGCCATAATGCACACTCCATTCAAATCTACTATCACACCTTTAAGCCTTCCAATTGGTAGCACTTGATGTTGATTTGTTAATTTCAACTAGACATGTGAATAGCCTAAGGTAGGTTCCCCCATACACTTCCATGTCTTCTTAGGTAAGACATTTACTTCAAATCCTATGTCGAGTATAACGTCACCCATATTGAAATCTCCAATGTTGGCATTTAGTTTGAATTCTCTGCTTGTCCTTGTTCTTGTATGGAGACGACTGACTGTTTTTTGTTCCAACTTTCCTTCCACCTTGGTGTTACATATTTCTAGCATATCTTGTAAAACTTAACAATTGTTGGGTCATTAAATAACTTAACACAAGATTACAAAAAAGTCTTTATGGTACTTACTTGCTATAGAGGTTGTTCTTTATTAGTATGGTACATTGAATGGAATCCCATATATTGATGGGTTTTGATGTTGTTGCACGATTAATGCTAACACAAAATTCTTCTTAAGAGACTCATGTTTTCCTTTCTTAAATGTTTCCTTTTATTTCCATACATCAAACTGGTTTTGTGGTTCAATTTTCAATGAACTCATTGTTATATTGATGTTTCTCCCATCATCCCTAGCTTCTGCAAAGATCGATATTGATGGGAGAAACATCAATATAACAGTGAGTTCACAAATAAATGCCTATGTTGCATGTCAGTCATTGCATATTTCAACTTAGCTTTCAAGCATTTAAACCTATGATCAATATCCCAAACAGACTCACCTGGTTTCTTCCTGATTTCAATCATTTGATTCATGTACTGGTCTTTTGAGATGGGCTTCTCAAACTCGTTTATCAATAATTTTTTCACATATGCAATAGTATTTGTTACTCCCAGTGGATTGTTTACATCTAGGATCATATACCAGTTCAATGTGCAGTCTCTCAGTATAATTGCTAACTGTGTGAGATTTGTATCCTCATCTGTGATTTTCTTTGCTTCCCATATCTTCTCATAGATGAATAATTTCTTTTCAGGGTCCTTTGATGCCTCTCCTAGAAATTTCAGTAATCTGATTGTGGGATCATGTCCTACCATATTAAACTGTGTTGAACTACTACCTCTGCATAATGTATATAATTGACTATTAATTCCTGAACATGATCCTCTAGTTGATTCTCCTTTCTTGGATGAATTTCCTGTTGTCTTTCTTCTACTAAAATCTGGTTTTCTAAACATTGGTGTTCTTTCTAGTGTATTAGTTGCACATGTGCTTGTAGGTTCCACACTAATGGTAATCTGGATTGGAAATGTGGGAAATCATAGAAAAATACCTCATGCAAAGTGTTAAACACATATTTGTCGAGATATTTGCCCAATGTTAGCTTAGGGTTTCTGTTGTCCTTTTGTGTAAACTAAATTTCCTTTGGTTTCAACCATTTTTTGATCTTCTCCTTTGTTGGATTCCATGGTCTAAACATTCCCTTTTATAGTTTCATCCTCCACATGTTTCTTCCACATATCTGCAATGTACTTGATTGGAAGCCATGCTTAGTTTTTCCCGAGCATGGGAATGCCTACCTTGGTGATTATTATTATAATATTGCATATGATGCGCTCATGGATACTAGCTTGAGTTTACTTGACTCCAATGCTTTCCCACTTTATTAAAGATGTTGTAATGCATTTCATCCATCAATTTCTCTTCTAATCTCACACATTAGGGGGCATATGTTATAACTCAAAATGCCACTACTATGCATTTCTGATATTGGCCTACTCATTCACACATCCTCCAACCCATTTTATTGGAGTTCCTCTCAAAAAATAAATTGTGTTGTATACGTGCCCTGATACATATGTAGAGAACACACACATGCTAATTGCATTCCTAAAACACCACATGCATACTCTAGTTGCACACCTAAAAGTCTGCATGTACTCTAAAAAATTTCAAAAAAATACAAATTCCATGCTTTTTGGGGGAGTTTATGGGCTATATTAGGTTTTGAAACCATTTTATCTCTTGTATCCTTTCTGAAAATTGAATAACCATCATTTATTCATACAAAAAGGGCCCTAGGGGGGTCATTTGGAACATGTGAAAGAGAGGCAAGAGAACTTTGCCAAATTTTCTCCCTTGTATTCCAATCCTTTTTGCATTCTTCTCTTAGTTTCATCCTCAACACTCCCTTCCATCCATCCTCCTTATACCATCCATAATTTCCCCTTATATTGGCATGTTGGATGTGAGAATAACATATCAGGAATAGTGCACTTGGATTCAAAGTAGAGGAACCCAGGCGAGGTTCATGGAGTGATGTCAGCACAATTCATGTTGTAATTTCCAATCTTGTTGTTAATAAAAGAAATACTTATTTGTCCCATATATTTATGTCTGTATGTTTATGTTTAAGAATGTTTTTCATGAATAATTAACCCTTTAGACAATCTTGGTAGTTATGCATAAGCTGTCATAGTTTGCTCCGTGAATTTGTTTTAGGCTAGCTTTGGGAGGAGGCCTACAATCTTGGAATAGACAACAATGAGAAGGAATATTCAATAGGTAGAAGGACTTAAGGTACACATTTCAATATTCTCTCCTTTTCTTTAAATATCATTAGGTATTTCTTGGATTTGGGGTATAATAAAAGTGTTTCTATCTTTTAAGGTGTTAAGGCTTCACGTGGTCGCTAGACCTAGATTAGGGGGATTTTTCCCCATACCACAAATACCATGGGAAAGTAACCCAAATGCCCCAAACCATGGGAAAATACTCTAAATGCTTGGGTTTCAAACCACCATTTCACTTTTTACTTTTTCACATGCACCCATTTTTTATAAACTTATAGACCTATATATTTAAATCAATCTTGGAAATGTTGTGTGTATTGTAATTTCATAATATAACATTAATGATACCATTAATCCTTCAACATAAATGAAAATAATTGCAACAATCTCCCCCTTTTTCATTGATGGCAATCCTGCAGTGAAGCACATAGCCCACCACGCATAGAATGAATTATCCCCCTGTCTATGACTCTCCCCCTTTGAAATCAATGAAAAATGAATGCTCCCCCTGAACTTGTACTTCTCTTGAAGCACTCAGTCTAAAATCTAGTTGAATTTCATGTCGGGTTGATCCTTGGTCGACCACTTCCAAGGAAATCATCATTAAGTAAGAGTAACAATGTACGACTATACAACCGATTATACACAATGAAATGAAGTCCTCAAACATTTGTTCAAATAATTCCATGTCCATTAAACAATCCAACCACATTCTATCCTAGTAGTCAACATTGGTCCATAATTATGTCCTTCATGTCTCCTTTGCAAAGATTTGAAATCATGATTGTCATTCCTTTGATTTTTATGGTGAGGATGATGATATGGAAAATGTTTTTTCACTTGTTGATAAAATGAAGTAGGCTTAGGGTCAGGTTCACTTACAGGATTAGAACAACCTAACATATTGGAAACAATGTCATTTGTATTCTTGAATTCTTCCATGCGAGGAACATTCAAATCATCAATTTGTTTGGAACAATCAATAGTAGGTTGTTGTTTTGGAAAGCTGGTCTAAAATCCAACTATAATAAATAAAAATTCCATGGCTATAGCAAGGCTAGGTGTAGGTAGGGAGGAAACAAAAACATCATATCTAGGGCCAGTCTTAAAGAATGTACACCTTTAACAATTGATGATATCATCTAATATTTTACTACTCTTTTCAAACTTCAAGCTTTGATTCAACTTAATAGTTGTTTTATCGAGTTCCTTTCTCAAGGAAACAATTTCAGATTCTATCTCTTCACAATTTCATTTCTTTTTCTTCAGCTGGACTCTCATCAATTCTTCCATCCTTCTTTCTTAGTCTAATTGAAACCTTAGAATCTTGATAGTATTTTATGTTTCTTTAAGGATTTGTGATATTTTTTCATTTGAATCGTGATCCTCTTCTTCATATTTTTGCAACTACTCCTTTTGTTTCAAATTATTTTTCCTAATATTCTTTGTTTTCTTAAGGCACATATGATTTCTTCTTCGATATCCACTTCCGCATATGTTTCTATTAGAAAAATAGGATCGTGGAGCAATAAAATAAAACAAATGCATAAATAAAACATAGAAGATACACAATACAATAGAGACATAGATATACATGGTTCATCTAGTGTGGGCTATGTCCACCAGAGAAATTGCCAGGTCCTTCCTTTTCATTATCTAAAAAAATGAATGGATGAAAGCTACAACGAACCCACTACAACTTCATCTTCTTTCTCTCACAGTCTCTTCTCTTAGAATGCAATATTTCCTATACTGCCCACACAACCAAAATATAATTCCTCATAAAAGAGGGTTTCCTTCTAGGAAAAAAAACCCTAACATAACTTCTACCATAAAATCCACGACCTTATAATGCATAGTCTAGATTGACTACAAAATTAAAAAAATTGAATTACAAAAAATAAAAAAATTCATCCCTCTCAAGGCCCGAGGGGGGAATAATTGTGTATTCTACAGTATCTTTGACCTGCATATAAATCAAGAAGATAATCAAGATCCACAACCAACAGTTTCAACATCTTCTTCTTTTTCTAAATCCATTGTTTCTTTCCTTTTGTCTTCATCAATTTTTTTTCTATCACCATGAAAATAGTTTCTTCTATTTCACTATCAAAGATAATTTCATTTCTCTCTTCAGATGATCTTCTTTGCAGAGAAAAAGGAGATATATAGGTGTACATGTGGAAGAAATTTCATATGTTGGTTTGCTATAGTTTAAGAGATATGCCTTGTCGAAGTTAACACTTCTCAATGCTCCTAAAATTAGTTTAAAACATGTCAACTTGGAATATTCACTATAAATTCTTTTCTAGGACTCTTCAAACTATGAAAATTTCAAATAACGAAGGAGGCATACAGATTTACCTCACATAATAATTTCATAATCATATTTTCAAAATTGGATACATGGCATGATGTAAAAGTTAATTCTTGGGAAGAGGCCCAAAACAAGAAGGTTTGATAAAGTTACCATTTGGAAATTTAAAATTTTCTAATCCATATTTTAGACACACAATTTCTATGAGTGCTTTCCCTTTGTATACTCTTTTGTACCATTCAAGAAGAGACATGTCCCTTAATTAAATAATTAATTCCCAATACCATGGGAAAATATTCCAAACCCATGGGTTTGAAACCACCATTTCACTTTTTATTTTTTCACATGTACCCCTTTTTTAGTATACCTTGTAGACCTATATATAAATCAATGTTGGAAATGTTGTGTGTATTATAATGTCATAATATGGAATCAATGACATCATTAAACCTTTTAAATCAATGGAAATGACTCCAACAATCATAAATGTTGATCATTACCATGTTATTAAAGGAGAGAGGTTAGGACCTCACTTTTTGATGTGTTGGTGAAAGAAAAATTATCATCGTACAATAATTGTTTGTCCTTGGTGCCACTCAAAAATCTAGTTATTTATCTATTGAACAAAATAATGGATGGCAAGTAGCTTCCATGATATGTAAGGTTAAAGGATTAAAACAAGTAGAAATTCCAAGCTCAACAATGAACAATGATCACAACCTTACTAAAGTCTTAAGAGTAAAAGTGATAAAAGGCCCTAAAACCACCTCAAACACCCAAATTCTAAGGGCTAGTATTGAGGATCACTACATTGGACTTCAATGTAACAATTCTCAGGGTGAATTTTGTGCAAAGGGTGATGTTTTTCAAGGGAAAATGTTCATAGTATGATCATCAAAACCACATTGTGCAATATGGCTAGGTAGGGCAGTGAGAAATGTTTATTGAGATTTATATGCTATTGTTGAGACATATAAGGTAAAGGTTTGATGGAATCCTATTTCAACACTCATATCACATATATAAATTTTAAGATCCAATATTCACACTTTTGTAATTTGATATTGAAACTTTGGGTACTCAATATTGACACTTTCATAGTCTAAATTATAGGTGATAAGTCCAAACTTAAGGAAAAAATATGCATTTGACCGAGGTCACTAAATGTTTTTTTAAATGAAAAATTAAGGCTAAAAAATTCCTTTAAAAAAAATAATTTTCTAAAAATGTTGAATTTGTCTGCTTATTAACTTGCTCCATTTTATTTTCCACTTGAATGTTATCCTACCAACTTGTAGTCAATATTGACACTTGAGAACCTACTTAATGTCTCATGTGTTGACTAAAATATTGTCCAAATTACTAAAATGTTGATGGTGACCTAGCCATAGAGATAATTAGAAGAACCTTATTCTGTACACATGGTATGCTAACAATACATAGATAAGTGATGTAAATTCTCAAGGTCCATAAAAACTTCATCGATGTAAGAACACATCTACAAATAAGTTTCCTATCGCTACATAAATGTCAAACCAAGAAAAATACCATGTAACATTGGTATGCATGAATATAACATCATTGTGATATTTTCACACACCTATATAATATACATGTGTGTTACATACCTATATGATATACATGTAAAAATGAACCAATGATAATAGCTATAATAAGAGAATTAATGCTGCTAAATAAATAACAACACCATTTCCTTCTATGATATCAATTATTAATATTGTTACCATTAGTAATACTTCGTGGTGAAAATGATATATTTAAGAACCAAAGCTCAATTATATATAATAGAAACTGGTGCTTTAAAAAAGATAATATGCACAAGTTCTTTCACAATATATAATACATGCCAATTATTTAAGTATATAATATGAAACAATGTGTGTTAAGTATGTGTGCACTGGTGCACCTTACTATTTTAAGCACACAAAAAAAACCCTCTGTTAGGCCCTCCAACCACCAAGTATTTTTAGTTATAGTGCATAGTTGTTAAAACTTCCATTGTTAATAACAAAGGTTTTATCAGAGGTGTTTTGGTATTTTTTCCCAAAACATTAAAAACCTCTATTAAAACCTCTACTATGTTTTGTTTTCCTCATATTAATTCATTTCAAAACAAGGAAAACTAGTTCATAATTATTTAAAGAAAAGAGGCTACATATAATTAGGTCTTGTCATTGTTGATCACACATTTATACTGAGAGGGGAGGGTGAGTCAATATGAGACAATTGTTTTCTTTTTTAGAAAATTCATCAACCATAAGAAAACAATCACATTTCAAAACATGGAACAAAAGATTTACGTGAAAACCCTTTTGGGAGAAAACCACAAAACTTGTCTTTATAATTACTTGTAGGTACCAACCTACTGTTACAAATATTGTAGGCACCAACCTACTATAGACACCAATCGCCAGTCAAACAAATCATAGTAGGTACCAACCTACTCTTAAACATCTTCATAGACACCAATCTACTATAGACACCAATCCCCACCACCCAGAATGAACTTAGCAAGAGACACCAATCTCTTATAAATATTTGTAGCCACCAATCTAATGGAGACACCAATCCACACAGCTAACCACCAACTTAGAAAGAGATACCAATACCTTACATATCTTTATAGATACCAATCTACTGGAGAGACCAATCCCCACCACTAAGCACCAACTTCACAAGGCTCCCTCTGGGAAAATCACTTCCCCAACAACCTCTCTCACATGGAGAGAGTTTCTCACAGGCCTAAAAACCTACTTCTTCTATCCACAGGCCTAAAAACCCACCTCTTCAATTCCATAGGATTGACAACCTACTTTTTCAGTCTAGTTCCCAGACCAATCTAGTCTGGGTAATCACAACAATGAATTTGGTATGGCTCTGGTAAGGACATTAAACCACACTAGTCTAGATAAAGAAATGTGGCACAAAACATACGTGTTATGCTACACAGAGAAGTATAGGTTAGCTTCACATGTTGCATGATACAGAGCTTGCATGAAAGTTGCATAGGTCAATGATAGAGGTAATGGATTCTACGTGAATGCTCAATTTGAGTGCATGAGTGTATGCCTCCAGTGCATGGAAATAATGTTTGAATAACTCCACAATGACTGATTTTCCCCACATAAATCTGCATGTGCGAAGATTGACACATGGCTTTGTTGGGAGTTCGTTTCTCCCCACTTGGAGTTTGTTGCTTTCCCAAAGGAACTTAGGATAACATGGTTTATTTCCCAAACTTTAGCCTTTAGGAAAATATATTATAATATTCCCTTGGGGTTAAGCTCTTCAAGCTTATCCGTTTTTTCTAGCATATTATTCCCTTCCCTTTCCATTCCCAGTGGATCTTAGCCCCCCATAAATATTTCTTCATGGTTGGTCTACATGCAACGGCATACTTTTATTAATGATATGCATAATTACATATACAAAAATAGGCTCACTGGCCTTAGAATCTAGGCTCTTCGGCCTAATAAACACATATGCCTCCCAGCTTATAAACACTTGTCTCACTAGCCTATAAACACAATTACAATTTAGCAGGGGCTCGGCCTTAGGGTATTACAATCCCCTCCCCTTATTTATGCACTATCCTTAGTACATCATATTTACTTATTACAGTAAGATTTTAAAAATATTCAAAATGATGTGGGTATTTTTCCCGCATGGCCTCTTCATGCTCCCAAGTGGCATCCTCATGACCGTAAAAGGTGCATTGGACCTTTACAAGCTTGATGGATCGATTTTGAAGCTACTTGTTTTTCTGGTCCATAATGCGTACCATATGCATTTGAAAAGCACCTTCTTGCTCCACCTGAATCACATTCCAATCAATAACATGATTAACATCAAGTATATATTTGTTAAGCAATGATACATGGAATACATTATGAATAGTCATAGATGCAGGAAATGAAATCATATAAGCTACTGACCCGATCCTATCTAGGATTTTAAATGGCCCACAATATCTGGCTGCTAACTTGGAACAATTTCCCAACTTTAGGGAAATTTTGTTGGCCTTCACTTTCATGAGTACATGATCACCCACTTGAAACTCCCTGTGGGTTCTTCCCTTGTCAACATATCTTTTCTCCCTATCTTGGGCAAGTTTTAAATTTTGTTTAATCTTCAACATTTTCTCTTCCATTTTTTTGAGCAGCTATGGCCCAACCAATGCTCTATCTACTGGGTTATCCTAGCTTATTGGTGTGTTGCACTTTCTTCCATAGAGTGCCTCAAATGGACTCATCTTTAGAGATTCATGATACCCATTTGTTATCAATGAAATATCTTCTATAACATTGCACACAAATGGTTACAGAAACACAGTAATGCCAACAACAATTAGTTCACATGCAACACTGAAATGCATTCAAAAGGAGAAAAACTATACAATTGAGTCCAAAATTGGCATGCACAAATTCACCAAAGGAAGCGCACAGACCAAAAATTCCTTCAAAGCACACAATGTGAAAATATTTACAAGAAAAGTTGTGAACATATATGAAAGACACATTTATGGATCTTGTTGGCCCCTAAACCACTTATGGACTAGCTCCCAACATGATTTGACCGTCATATCTAAAGGAAATCTGAATGAGAGGTTGGTCAACGACTAGAGGGTGCCCCAAAAGGCCCCTTGTTCACACTAAGAACCAATTACATTTTTCCTTGAAGAAATTCCATAAATAAGAGCCATGGGTGCATGAAGAAACCAAGATCTTCGTTGTATTGTTATGCTGCTATATTTCTCCCTAGAGAATCCTCTTTTCTCTTTGGATCCTTCAAGCATCATTGTAATAGGCCATTCCACTCACCACTTGAGGTAATATACATTGTTTTTCTTCACCATTTTCCATTTTTCTTCCATTGTATGAAGAGATATCCATTAGGGAAGTCAAGATCCCTCCTAAGGAGGAAGAGGGGACTCATAAGTCCTCATTTTTCTCTATGGTGTTTTGGCTACTAATCTATTGATCCATTGGTGGCATTATGTTGGTTATTGGTTGATGTTTATGGTTCTAAGTTTCTCATTCTTTCTAACTTTTATTTCTTTGTTGTTTTAGTTTATTTCTTTGTTTATACATGTGTTTGGCTTGTTTAATCCACTCACAAACTTTTTTCTTGTCTAGCAGGCTCATCTAGGCATGCAAGTGTTGTTGTTTTTCTCACCCAAGTGATATAACCAACACAACAGATTGACGACCACACAGGGGAAATGTATCAAATTCCACCCTATTTGAGCTTTGAGAGCACTTATTTTTAATCAATTTGCTTGCAGGTACCAAAACTGGCCTAGCCCAACCTGCCAAAGGCAAAATTTAGAGCTGGAGGAGGAGTATTTCACTTGGAAATCTCGCCCTCGACACGTGATAGGAAGTGCGGGAATTTTCCTTCCCACAGATGCACACTCTGCATGCCACAAACTTCTTTTCACTGTGCATGGTGCACCCCTTGCACTTCTATCAGAGTTGTAACTTGTTCATATCTCCAGTTTTTCAAAATTGTATTGGTTTTTATGATGATTTGAAGGCCCCTAGCCTTCATATTTTTTCTTTCATGTAGTTTGTAAGGCACATGCACTCCACTTAGAGTCCTTTATCATATGATAGGTTAGCTAAACATAGGAACATAGGGGGTAAAAATAACCATATATTCTCCTCTTTTTCTTTGGTTTCCACATGGATGGCTTGTTTGGCTTGAAAAATTTAAGTTGAGATTATGGCTATCATACATAAATCACTTACATTGGGACTAGAAGTTAACTTTGACCCTTGAGTATCCTCTTCTCTCACACCCTAGTGTGATATTGAGAATCATAAAGGTGGTTAAAGGGACATTTCATCTCCCTTAACAAAAATATTTAGGAGAGAACAAAGCCCCCCCAGGGTTCCTCTTAGTTTTTTGAAATCATATTAAAGTTGTAAGGGCCAATACATTCCCACATGTTGAAAACTTAGGATAGTTTCATTAAATTGATTTCTTAGTTTACATCACTATCTAGGGAAGTTTAAATATCAAAGTAACGGTCCCATACATGCCCACATTCTTGCAATCTAGGATAGTTTCAAGGCTTTCTTAGTGTAAACAACATTTAGAGAGTTTAAAGGATTTGTAAAGGACCCATATGTCCACATGCTATTTCTTTAGGGATTTTAAAATTTCTCAAGGTTGTACCAATGACATATAGTAAGCTAGGTAAACAAGATTTGTAAGGACCATAGGAAGTCCACATGTTGCAATCTCACACCTAAATTATTAAAAACTTGGCACACTTTCTCACTTGCTCGCAAACAAAGTCACCCCTGACACACATAATTTGTCTTTCAAATAGTGGAGGTTGAAGTAGGTTTTATCCAATGGAACTCTGAAACGCCAGACTACTTCTTTTGGAAACTATCCACATGCATGAATTCAAACGAGATTGGTTCACTCCCCCAATCTCTCATCCCACCACATCTAAATTTTTTCTAAAAACTCACTAAGTTTTCCTCCATAGGAGGTGCCAAAAGATATTTTTTAGTCTAGGTAGGATCTCGGGGGTAGGCATCCAAACAACCCCCCATTATCTGCTTCTCACATTTTCAAACATTTGAAGTTGACAAATAGGGGACTTTCAAATCCTCCAAGTCAAGTGTTCCTGCACCATAAGTCAGGGTGATACCCATGAATGGTTGAAGGTCGAGGTCTAGTTGTCCTACGCATCCCCCTTTGAGTCACCCAACTCTTGGAAGGGTTCTAGCCTATGAACGATTTTTGAGGCCGAAAATCTAAATGTCACACTTTGACCGAGGTACCTAGTGAACAAAGTTTAGGAAATCTACCCAGGTGGTGATTTTGGGTTGCAATCACACCTTGATCAGATTTTGTGCGGCTATTGGGAAATATCACCATCTCTTTCAGGATATGCAACCTCTGCCCCTCATTATAACTGATTACTTCAACCTTCACTAGTTCCTCTTCCAGTGGCTTCTGACCCCACTGTTGAGTTGTTTCAGAAGTCTCAGTTCTATTTGGGAGGAAGGACGATACGTCTTTTAGGAAAAGAGAATTTTCTTTTACTTGTTCTCCCATGCAGACAAAATCCACCTATTCACATGTTTTCTTATTTATAGTTGATTTATTTATGATGCTCATTTGATTACATGCTCATTTGTGACTTGTACTATCTTGTGAAGGTTGAAATTGTACAAAGATCTTGTTCATTTATTTCTCTTATCACCATTTTCACATATTCACTTTCTAATTAGAAACCATAGGGGACCCATAGAATCCCTTAACATTCCTGATTTAACCAAATTCACGAATGATCCGATTTTGCATGATCGCACTTGGCCCAATATTCCTACCAAACTACCTTGAGATATTCCAATGTTTGAAGGAAAAAAAGGAGAAGATCCTGCCAACCATATTATGACCTTTCACTTATGGTGCTATTCCAATAACATCATGGATGATTCCATCCACTTAAGTTTGTTTCAAATCACTCTCACTAGTTCCTCAACCAAATGGTATGTGGATGAAAAATCAGGGTCCCATGCGACCTTTAAATGATTGGCCAAGGCCTTTTTGTCCTTTTTCCAACTACCAGTTCGTCATGATTATAACACCCCTATTACCCCCAGTTTGTAAATATAACTATATGGGCAAATAATACTATGAAAAACTAAATATGTGTGAATGTTTAATTTGATGGATCTTTGTATAAAAGTTCAATGAATGTAAATTCTGTTATTTACTAGAAAATGTATAAGTGTTGCATGACTGCTGGAAAGGGGGTTTTCTAAGAGAGACCACAGATCCTATTAAAGAAATAGTGAGGGGAACCTAGACTGGTTGAGATAAACCCCACCAAACCAGTACTTTGCTGGATTTGATTGCTCAGGATCAGAACAACCCTCTGACCCATGAATGAATTACAGTTAGGATGGTAGGTGGGAATACATCCTCAAGAGTTAATGAGGGTATAGGGAAGAGTGCCCAAATGTAAATCTTCTAGACCTAACCACAAACTAGGAATTTGGGACACACACAATCTTGTTGAGGAAGGCAATAAAGGAAGGCATGGTGGGAAGTGGAACATCTATGAAGACTCCATAGAAGAGAGCCTAATATTGCGGGTTCTAGGAAGAACTGTGAAAGAGAGTGAGTTATGATTGTAGGAAATAAAGACTAATTTGGGAGAAGGAGAGTAACCTTCATCCCTATCTATGACTGAGTTGAGAGAAGGAGAGTAACCTTCATCCCTATCTAATATGGCTGAGTCGAGATAAGGAGAGTAACCTTCGTCCCTATCTATGACTGAGTCGGGAGAAGGAGAGTAACCTCCATCCATATCTATGACTGAGTCAGGAGAAGGAGAGTAACCTCCGTCCCTATCTATGATTGATATGAGAGAAGGAGAGTAACCTTCTTTCCTAACTTTCATTGAGTCGGAAGAAAATATTCAATATCAAAGCATCGTGGTCTAGCTCGGGGGTGGCCATTGGTAAATCGGTTAGGAGTGACTGATCCTATGGTTGGGTGGAAACAGACACTCCTTTTGGGATTACATCACATCTTCTAGTTTTGATAAGTGTTTTCATGCTTTGGTATTTGAAATGCAATAATGAATGAAAGCATGTATCTATACATTTAAGATTGGCCTCTGTATTGAATGATTGAGTGTTGTGTATGTATTTATCTCCTTGAGGACTTATGCCTCTACTTGATTTTCCATATGCTCTAGTTTAACCCTAAAAGGTGTTTTCCCCAGGGAGTTACCTCACAGTTCCAGAGTCAGAGAAAGCCTCTTGGAGCTCCTACCATCTTGGTAATTCCATGAGATTACCCCTCCCTGTTTCATAACTTAAAGTTATGTGAGCTAGGAAGGTGCTTTCTTCAAACTAGTAGCCTAAGAGACCTTAGGCTCATGCCCACGACCTTAACTAAATATCATCTAAGAGTAGAGCTTATATACTGGGATTCATCATAGGGTCCATATGACCAGGATCTAGGAACCTTGCGCTAATTCCAAAAGGAGATAACTCTTGATACCTTCTAAGCTTCAGGAACTTGACTCCCTGGGATGTCAAACTTCATAACCATAAAAAATACTCGAATGCCTAAGTCGTGAAAGGTTGTGAGTGGTTTATCTAGGGAGTTCAGTGGGGTCCTTTCTTGATCATCTGATCATCTAGTATAAGGTTTCGCGTATGGTACTTCGACGAATTTCCACTTCAGGAGAATGGAGATGCTATATCATCAAACTCCCTGAATGCTAAAGTGATCAAATGAAGTAGAGTCGTAGATTTGGGAGAGATCATTAGGAGCCCCACCTAGAATCCGATCATTTAGGAGAAGAGACCCAGACATGGTACTTCAGTGAAGTCCCGCTTCGAGAAAATGGAGTGGCAATGAAGCCAAAACCCTCAAAGGTCGGAGATGAGAAATGACTAGGACTGTTGATCTGGGGATCCTTCAGGTTCTCTCCTAGCCATTGGACCTATGATGAAGTCATCTCGACATTGAATGCTTCGAGAGGACCGAGGCATTGTAATGTCAAACCCCCCAAAGGAAAAATTCACGAAGGGTTGAGGACTATCAATTCTCAGATTATTTGGGATCCCTCTTAGCTATCGATATATAGGGGACACGTGGCACTGGGTCCTTGAGTCTGGAGACTGGGCACTACAGGGAATTTGAGGTGATTTGTGTCAATAATCTCTAAAGCCCGAAGTGACAAGAGATGTCTATTTGAGGATGCTTCAAGACTCTTCCTGACCATCAGATCTAGGTTGTGCTCAGCCCGATGTTGACCAACTTTGGGAGAAAGGAGAATTTTACATCGCAAAACGCCTAAACGGTGAAACCCGAAGTGACAAGAGTTGTCTATTTGAGGATGCTTCGAGACTCTTCTTAACCGTCACATCTAGGCTATGGTCATCTCAACGCTGACCAAATTCAGGAGAAAGGAGGAGTTTGCATTGCAAAACTCTCGAATGTCAAATCCCCGAAGCGACAAGAGCCATATATCTATGGGTCTACGTGACTAGATCTCGATCGGGATATTTGAGGGATGTTAGAAGGCTGTCATTTCAGAGTGACATGGTGTAGTGATGTCACCTAAGGTGATGTGGACCCATGATAGATGTTCCACGTGTCACCTGGATTCGATCATATCAGATATCCTATATACCTACTGGAACGTGACATGTGTCACCCCCAATGAGGGCGCATGTCACCCCTGGCCCTTCCACGTGTTAGCTCTAGGTACGTTCCCACCTAGCCAAAGGTGTTGTTGAAGTGACCAAAACTCTGGGAGTCCAGTACTTTAGGACTCTGGAGGGGTTGGGGTGTAGTATGGTAGAGAGAGATTGAAAGTCATGAAGGCCGGAGCCACATGGCAAGATTACAGGACTTCAGAAGTTCAGAACTTCAGGTGGTCTTGTGCGTAGATAAAAAACATGTGTGAAGTGTCGAAGCACCGAATTCCTCCACAAGTGATATATGAGAAAGATATTAAGTGTAGTCATTTGATCAAATGACAGATGGTCTTTCACCATGGAGAAAGGAACTTAGAAACAATACGTGTGAGGTGGATCCACGTGGGCGCCACATGGCCCTCAGCCAATGAATGCTCGAAGAAATTTGGGAATCCATAACTTGCAACCCAAATATTGGATTTGAGCCTAGTAGTAGTTATTAGAATGCTACGGGTGAGGATAATATGATAAAGACCTCATAAATAGGATCTGAGATGTTAAGGAGAGCAAAATTTTGATGCCCCATCCCTATGAAAGTTACTCATTGGTCGAGTGTGTTACAAATTGGTATCAGAGCATGTTTACAACACTTGTCATGCTTGGGATCATGAACGAGTTTCTTAAAACCATGTTTAAATAAATCTTGAGGGACCTTACCTCTTTCCTAAAGAGTCTAGTTAAAATTTTACTGAAGAAAATAATGAAAACTTTCTACCGTGTGTGTATTTAATAAATATGAACTATGTGTTGTTCATGAACTAATAGATTGTTAGCTAACAAAAAGTGTTTTGCCAGCACTCAAGAAGTCAATAAATCATGTGAAACTACCAACCGAATTACATAGTTTCAAGGCCCATAGCGAGAGATTGATAAATGAGAAAGAAAAACTAACATAAAGTAATGCAGTCTTGCTGTAGAGCTTATCCGACATACAGAGGCAGCGACAACATGGACCCACAACTAGTCATGTGGACCGAAGACATACGAAGAGAAGTCAAAGTCCACCCGACATACTAAAATGTGGTCCCATAAGTGGCCACACTAGGAGAAGTACCTTGAGAAAGGCCTAACCTGAAGGCAGGGGACACTCATCGGGAGAGTCCTCTGGAGAGAAAATTGGAAACTCTGGGGGATATTCTAGTAGAAAAGGTAGCTCAAATTATCAAAGTAAAGGAAAGAAGCAAAATCATTCCAAAAATCATGATCCTGAAGAGTTCAAGAAATCCAAACCACCCTCTTTTGATGGAGATATTAAGAAGGGGGAAGAGGCAGAAGATTTGCTTCTTAGCTTAAAGAATTATTTCAGAGTCCATGACTACTCTGAAAAATCGAAGGCTTGAATAGCCATATTCAACTTGAAAGGGAAGGATTCCATTTGGTGGGAAGATATTAGGAATGTGAAAGGAATCCATGGGAAGGACTTGTCATGGAAATGATTTAAGAAACACTTCAAGAACAAGAGTAGTTCAGGATTCAAGAACAAGAGGTTTAAATCCTCAAGATTTAAGAAATATGGGAAGGAATCTAGGATGAGCCTTCCTACTAAAAGTGTGTATCATCATAATTTCACCTCCCAGAGTGGAAATAAACCTTTTAGAGAAACCTCAAGAAATATTGATAACCCAAAGAAAGAACCCTTGAAATGTTGGGGTTGTGGAGAAGAACATTTGTTGAGGATTTTTCCACACAGACAACAGGACAGTAGGAGAGCCTACAACATCTAATAAGATACCACATTTAATTATGTGGCTAGGAGAATTCCCTGTATTTATGCAGCCTTGGATAATAAACAAGCCGACCACCAAGCTTCAGTGGTGGAGATGGAAGGTATGATCGCCAACCATCTAGTTTCTTTTCTAATTGACCCTGGTTCTAATTTGAGTTATGTGACCCCTCAGACTATTGATAAGTGTAAACTACAACCAGTTAGACATGTTAAACCATTCTTATTACAACTATCCACTAGAACCAAAAGGAAAGTAGGAGAGGTCATACTATCTTGCTAATTCACTTTGGATGGATTGCCAACCCAAGCGACCATTAACATACTTCCCCTGGGGTCTTATGATCTGTTGATTGGTATGGACTGGTCGCTTGGGTGGGAAATCCATCCCTTAGTAATAATATTGCTATGGAACTGTGTAAATGAATAAGGGAGAAAGATAACCCTCTAATTAATTCAAAATCCTATCTCAGTAAGATGAATATCATCCCTTCAAATGAAAAAGTATTGTAGAAATAGATGTCCTCTATATGTTATACAGATGTTGGAATCTGTTGAGGATAAAAAACCAAACCTAGAGGACCACCCCATATTAAGAGAGTATAAATACATGTTCCTAGAAGAGGTATCGGGTCTTCCTATGAGAAGAGACATTGACTTCTCGATAGAACTTTCACCAGGAGCAGTGCCAGTATCTAGAACGCCCTATAGGATGAGTACACCAGAGCTAGTTGAACTCAAGCTACAACTAAAGGAGATGATGAAAAAAGGCTACATCTTTCCTAATGTGTCTCTATGGGGAGAAACAACCTTGTTTGTGAAAAATAAGGATGGCACACTTCAACTGTGCATAGACTATAGACAACTCAATAAGACAACCATAAAGAACAAGTATCCCTTACCAAGAATTGATGACTTGTGCTTCCATTTTCTCAAATATTGACTTAAAGTCTGGATACCATCAAGTCTGAATCCATAAAATAGACTTCATGATGAGGTATTGTCACTATGAATTTGTTGTGGTGCCATTTGGATTAACCAATTCCCCTGCCAATTTTATGTGCTTGATGAATAATGTACTCAACAAATTTGTAAACATATTTGTATTGGTTTTCATTGATGATATCCTAATATACTCCAATAAAAGAGAGGAGCATGAAGAACATCTTAAATTAGTGCTACAAGTAGTAAGAGAGCATCAACTCTACGCTAATTTTAGCAAGTGTGAATTTTTCTAGAAGCAAGTCCATTACTTATGCCATGTTATTTCTGAAGAAGGAGTGGCAGTAGACCCTGACAAGATCAGATCTATTATGGAATGGAATACCCCAAAGGATGTATCCGATATCATATTCTTTATGGTCTTAGTGGGATACTATAAAAGGTTCATCAAATGATTTTCCAATATTGGTTGTCCAATCACTGTCCTTCAGAAAAAAGGGGTTAAATTCACTTGGACATCAGAATGTGAAGAAATATTTCAAGAACTGAAATACCTTCTGAACCATGAACCCATGCTGAATATTTCAGACCCTGATAATGACTTCCTCGTGTGTACAAATGCATGTAAGGAAGGACTCGAAGGAGTCCTTATGCAAGAGGGAGGTTTAATTTTCTATGAATCCATAAAATCAAATGAGCATGAAATAAATTATGTGACCCATGATCTAGAGTTGGCTACCATAGTGCACACTTTAAAAATGTGGAGGCATTACCTCCTGGGTAGGATATTTGTATTTATGATAGACCATTGTGGGTTGAGGAACCTATTTGATCAACCAAAACTTAATGCCAGACAATCTAGGTCGACGGCTCTCCTTAGTGAGTTTGATTTCAAAATCAAACTCATCAAAGTAAAGAAAAATAGTGTTCTCGATGCCCTTAGAATAAGAGTGAAAATGATTCACTTGGTAGCAATGAGAACCTATAAAACATATGTCAAGAAGAGATTCCAGAATTCA
Source organism: Picea mariana (assembly GCA_032191745.1). Taxonomy (NCBI): domain Eukaryota; kingdom Viridiplantae; phylum Streptophyta; class Pinopsida; order Pinales; family Pinaceae; genus Picea; species Picea mariana. The sequence continues at coordinate 22,549 of JASDQU011177794.1, forward strand.
CAAGAAACAAATGCATTCTTTAAGACCGTGACATCATACCTAAGGTAAGAGCCCACATGGATAAAGTATGAAGGATATCATATGATGGATGAAGGTTGCTGACCTACAGAAACAGATTGTATATTCCAAGTTGTGATGAATTGAAGAGGTTCATCATGGATGAACTACACAAGAGACCATATACTAGTCATCCAGTTTATAAAAAAATGATTATAGCCACTAGAAAACAATTCTATTGTCCTGGATTGAAAAAGGACATAGCTTACTATCTAGCTAATTTTATAGAATGCCAACAAGTTAAGGTAGAACAATGACACTCAGTAGAGTTTTTAGAGCCTCTACCAATTCTAGAATGGAAATGGGAAACCGTTTCCATGGATTTCATCACCGGATTACCAAAATCGACCAAGCAGAATGATGCCATCACGGTAGTGGTGGACAAATTGAGCAAGCCTGCTCACTTCGTTCCTGTCAAATCAACTTGCAAGGAAATAGATATTGCCAACATCTTCATGAAGGAGATATTCATACTATATGGCATGCCTAGGGAGATTGTATCTGATAGAGACACAAAATTCACTTCAATCTTTTGGAAATCCTTGATGGCTGGTTTTGAGACTAAATTGTTGTTTAACACAACCTATCACCCCCAAAATAATGGAAAAATAGAAGGATTAAACCAAATATTAGAAGACATGTTAAGGATGCATGTAATGCATCAACCTAATAAGTGGGAAGAATACCTGTCATTGATAGAATTTTCCTACAACAATGGTTATCAAGAGTCATTGAAGATGAGCCCTTTTGAATCCCTCTATGGTAGACAGTTAAAGATTCAAATCAGCTGGAGTACTCCAGTAGATAGAATTACAATCGGACTCGACATGCTAAAATAAATTAAAAAAAAAGTGATTCAGATAAAGAAAAATATGAAAATTTTTCAGGATAGACAGAAAGAGAACTCCCAAAGATTTCAAGATAGGAGACCATGTATATCTCAGATTTAGGCCCAAGAAGTGTTCCTTGAGGACGGGAGCTTGTGCCAAACTAGTACCCCGACATTCTAGACCCTTTGAAATCTTAGATAGAGTGGGACCTGTAGCCTATAGGCTAGCACTCCCTCCCACCATGAAGGTAGAAAATGGTTTCCATGTCTCGTTATTAAATAAATATGTACATGATTTTAATCATATAATTGACTAGTCAGTGATTCAGGTGGAGTCAGAGGGAGAATTCCTCCTAGAACTTCAATCCATATTAGACAAAAAGGAAACCTCATTCAAGAATCAAACCATTGCATAGGTCAAGGTGCATTTGAAACACTTTGGCCCATATGAGGTTACCTGGGAAATGGAGGATGCCATGAAACAAGCATATCCATTTTTGTTTACTTCTATATACAAAGAGCACATTGACAGATAGAACATTGAGGACGATGTTCCTTTAAGTGGAGGGGATTGTAACACCCCTGTTTACCCAAGTTTGTAAATATAACTATATGGGCCAAGAAGACTATGGAAAACCAAATATGTGTGAATGTTTGATTTGATGGAACTTTGTATAAAAGGTCAATGAATGTAAATTGTGTTATTTAATATAAAATGGATAAGTGTTTCATCACTCATGGAAACGGGGATTTCTAAGAGAGACCACAGAGGCTATGAAAGAGATGGTGAGGGTAACCTATAATGGTTGAGATAAACCCCACCAAACTAGTAATGTGTTGGATTTGATTACCTAGGATGAGAACAACCCTCTAACCCAAGAATGAATTACAGTTAGGGTGGTAGGTGGGAGGACCTCCTCAAGATTTAATGAGGGGATGGGGTAGAGTGCCCATCTTTAAGGCTTCCAGACTTGATGACATACTCGAAATTCGGCCCCCACGCAATTTTTTGAGGAAGTAAAGAAAGAAAGGTGTGGTGGATAGAGGAATATCTGTGAAGAGTGTAGAGAAGATAACCTAAGATCTTAGGTTCGAGGAAGAACTGTGAAAGAGAGTGAGTTCTAATCGCAGGAAATAGAGATTGAGTCGGGAGAAGGAGAGAAATCCTTTGTTCCTATCTATGATTGATTTGGGAGAAGGAGAGTAACCTCCATCCCTATATATGAATGAGTTAGGAGAAGGAGAGTAACCTTCATCCCTATCTATGACTAAGTCGAGAGAAGGAGAGTAAACTTCATCCCTATCTATGACTGAGCCGAGAGAAGGAAAGTAACTTTCATCCCTAAATTTCATTGAGCCTGAAGAAAAGATTCAATCTCAAAGTATCATGGTCTAGCTCGGGGGTGGCCATGGTAAATCCGTTAGGAGTGACTGAGCCTATGGTTGGGTGGAAATAGGCACCCCTTTCAACAGTCACATCATGTCTTTTGGTTCTAATAAGTCTTTTCATGCTTTGTGATTTGAAATGGAATAATGAATGAATGCATGTATGTATACATTTAAGAGTCGCTGTATTGACCGATCAAGTGATGTGTATGTATTCATCTCCTTAGGGCCTTATGATTCTTCTTGATTTTCCATATTATCTAGTTTAAACCTCGAAGGTGTTTTCCCCAGGGGGTTACCTCATAGTTCCAGATTCGGAGCAAGCCTATTGGAACTCCTACCATCTCAGTAATTCCATGAGATTACCTCTCCATGTTTCATAAATTAAAGTTCTACGAGCTAGGAAGGTGCTTCCTTCAAACTAGTAGCCTAGGAGACCTTAGGCTTGCGCCCACTATTGCTAGAGTAGATCTTATAGCCCGGTATTCATCAAAGGGTCCATATGACCAAGGTCTAGGAACCCAACACTAGGTCTGAAAGGTACCTCGACGAAGTCTCGCTTTGAGAAAATGGAGTGGCAGTGAAGTTGAAACCCCACAATATTGGAGCCGCGAAGTGACCATGATTGTTGATCTGGGGATCCTTTGGGGTCTCTCCTATCATTTCTATCTACGATGAATTCATCGCGATGTTGACCACTTCGGGAGGACCAAGGTGTTGTAACATAAAAACCCATTAAGTCCAAATTCATGAAGGGTTGAGGACCGTCGATCCTTAGATTCTTCGGGATCCCTCTTAGCCATTGATATATAGGGGACGCGTGGTGCTATGTCCTTGAGTCTGGAGACTCTGCAATTTGGGGAATTTTAGGTGAGGTGTGTTGATAAGCTTTGAAGCCTGAAGTGACAAGATCCATAAATTTGAGGATGCTTCGGGACTCTTCCTAACCGTCATATCTAGGCTATGGTCAACTCGATGCTTACCAAGTTCGGGAGAAAGGATGAGTTTACAACACAAAACTCCCAAATGCCGAAGGCTGAAGTGACAAGAGTCATCGATTTGAGGACTCTTTGATACTCTCCCTAACCATCGGATCTAGGCCATGGTCATTTAGACACCGACCAACTTCGGGATAAATGAGAATTTTTCATCGCAAAACCCCTGAACGTCGAATCCCCGAAACGACAAGAGCCATAGATCTATGGGTCTATGTGATTGGATCTCGACCATGAGATTTGAGGGATGTTAGTAGGTTGTCAGTTTGGAGTGATGTGTTGCAGTGAGGTCACCCAGAGTGATGTGGACCTATGATAGACGTGCCATGTGTCACCTGGATTCAAGCGTATCACATATCCTATATACCTACTGGAACATGACATGTGTCACCCCCGATGAGGGTGCGTGTCACCTTTGGCCCTTTCACGTGTTAGCTCTGCAAGATACCATATATATAAAATATGCAGAACAAAAATGAAATGATAGAAATGACAAAATAACAGTAAAATATCCAGCATAATCTTCACAATACACAGAAACGATATATGAAATAGCAACAGAAATAGCACTTTGAATCAGATAGCAATGTTCACAGGCCTCTTCGAGGGGGAAACCTCCA